>JAHXMU010000112.1:109737-124516 GCA_019455685.1 Philornis downsi | reverse complement strand
TAAATAAGATATTTACAACTAATTAGTGGTAATAACAAAATTACTAAGGCATGTCAAATGTACGTGAAGAAAGGGCAAGTGGAAAAGCACATGATATACTCTGAACTATGAATTTATGTTTGCTAATAACATGGGTTCGATATGAAGATGTTAAATGAACGTAGCTGTAGTTCTGCAGAAGACTAAGGATTTTGCAATTATTAAGAGAATTGCTTTTTTTACATTCAAGAAGTGTCAATTTTGAACTCGTTATCTGTAGACAAAATACCATTCCATTTATATGGAAATTTTATTTCAACAAAAGTTACACGTGAATCCATTATTATCTGAAGCGCTCAGAAACATGAGTTCAAGTTTGTCAGTACCCTCATTGTTATGAGAGTAAAGTAAAGTTCGATGGAATTCAAACCGCTTAATGTCAATGTCGAAAACCGATATCAAATCGTGTTAAAATTCCGTTTGTGAATGTTTTTTTCATGTATTTTATCGATTGGTTTACTTTGATATTTTTGTTAATATTCTAAGCCACGAAATATTCAAATATGGAAGATATGCAGTTACCTTCAATACTTCATGAACTCAAAAATTCTGGGACCGTAAGAATTGTTAATAGATCTTTAAGAAAAAATAAATAAAATCAATTTAAAAGGAACGTACTGGAAATATTAGAGGTACTCCAAAACATTGGCTATCATTCCATCTGTCTAATTACCATTTCCATTTTTTTAATTTTTATGATAAAAGTTTGCACATATAATAATTATATTGAATTTTATTGACACGGTTTGGAAACCAAGTCTCATATAGCTTTTTTTCATTTATATTTTCTCAGCCTTCGAAATTTCCCTTCTACTCAATACCCGTTCCACTCAAGTTATCTGAACACATTCCAAAGTAATCAATTCTAATGATGGTAGTTGTGATAAGTATTTCGTGGGTAAATCAAATTAAGCTTAAATTTTGATATTCCCAAAAAAAATACGTTATACTAATCGTACTAAACATATATATTTGTTATGTACTAAGAATAAGCAAGTTGAAAGATTCAAATTCTTATATAGTAGATCTTTATTAATATAGTAAAAAAAATATATGTATATTTAATATTAGATGTAATTTCAAGTCTTTGGATTTGTATCAAAAATTTTTCTACTCCATTTCATTTTACGTTTTTATTTTAAATCAGCATATAATGTTAATATGTTTCTCTTTGTTACGGAATGAAAAATTCCGTCTACAATGTTGAAACTAAGATGGCTGTAATGACTCATCTAATGGTTATAAGCATCCCGCGACGACAGTAAGCCTGATGTTAAATTTCGAAATGTTCTTTGAAAATATTGAGAGAAAACAGATCTTTCCATGGTGATTAGCTTACAATACTCTTTAAATGCAACTCAATTGTACGCAGCTGAAGAAGTCTTTGCACAAATTTTATTTAAAAAAATTCTTAAACACTTTTTTTAGGGTTTGTAGCCTTCCTAAATAAGTTACTAAATGGAAAATGTCGATTTAATATTTGTTGAGTAGCTTAAGTTTCAAATATATGGAAGTATAGGTTTATCTACTTATTGCTTTCAAAAGTAAATTTAAATTAAACACACATAAAACTATGAATTCGACGAAACTTTTATTTCATTATAGTGCATGAACCTTGCCATTATGTACGAAATACAAAGTCATTTAACGAGCCACCTCTAAATTAGTTACTGCAGTAGATCTTTTTGAGATTCCTTCAGCAACATTTTCGAAAAAATACGGTCCCGTGACACCTCCAGACCATAATTCATACCAAACACTTCCTTTTTCCAGATACAGTGGCTTATCCACAATCACTTTTGGGCTCTCCGAGCCCCACATGCGACAATTTTGCTTGTTGATGTAACCACCAAGTGAAAAATGAGCTTTATCACTGAAAAGAATTTTGTTCGATTGAAAGTTCGATTAAAATTTCGATTGATTTGATTGAATCACCACTTTTTTAGTAAGTTTTAACTATGCGTTTCTTCGCTTGTTAAACGACTCATATTCGTAAGTGGCAAACCTCTCACTAAATAAATAAAGCTTCAGATGACGGGTATTTAATAGCTGACAGCCTTATCAGACCGACGGTTTTAGAACCAATTAATGGGTAGCCCTGTATATTTAAAATGGAATGAAGTAAAAAGCAAACTTTTAATATTTCTTTTTTTCGTTCGATAAAAACACAGTGCCGATTCCCCCACATGCGTGCCCTTTACCGTACCGCTCTAAAACCAAACCGCCGCAAAATGCTAAAGAACAACTTGACAACTTTTCATCAGATTTGAATAAATAATAAAAATTCTAAAACATACAAACGTACACATTGTTCATCTGAATGTAATAAAACTTTCGCTGGTTAATCCTGTAATGTATAGAATAATCTCTGCAGCAGTTCAATCTGATTCATACATGGAATGGAATAATAGAGCCACCACTGAAACTGTCTAAATGAATTAACGAATAGTTTCCATTTATATACGCCCAATCCCAACACATAGACGATGTTGTCCGTGTGTTTTATAAAGTTTGTTATACCGTTAACTCTATTATAGAAGAAATTAGGTGAACTATTCCTCCATTAGCCGTAATTGTTTTGATACCTATAATGCTATGACCTATAAAATGCGTAAAGAGATATGTGCACAAATATAATTAACATGACCAACATGATTAAATAAATTCAGAAACTGATTCTTCGTCGAAGAATATTACTATTTAATATTTTATTATATTATTATTCTTATGCCTTCAGACGAGGGATTAAAGGTACATATCATTTGATACGGCAAAAATATAACATCCGGAAGGAAGCATCTAAGATATCGAATATCTTTTGAACAAATATATTTTATAACCTACTAAATCGGTTGAACGATGTTCATCTGTCTAGCTGGCTGGTTGACTAGCTGGGAGACAAGATGACCATCGCAAATTTGTATGCAACTTTGTAAAACTTATCACAGCCTAATACTTTGCAATATATAATATGACCTTGTATTTTAAATGAGTTATACGGACCCTCCATTCAAATTGACCGATTTCCCAAAATTTAATTTTACCCTATAAGTAGTTTGCAGCGAACTGAATATTTGTCTTTTTTGTTCTGTAATTCTATAACATTTGATAACATTTGACAAATTCTTTGGATTAGCCACACCTATTCGGATTCCTCTCATACAAATTATCTAATTTAACTCATACACTCCTTGATTCACATGTTTAATTCATTTATTTATGACGCACTTTCTAGCGCTCCGCAAACTTCATGCCAACGCAAATATACGTGAAGTGAAAGTATATGAAAGTCTGTTCACCTAACTAAAATTTTTGAACTGGTTATCATTTAATAGCGTCATATATTATACAATTATGTCCTCCTATTCTTAAATATAAAATTTTATTTGTTGTGATATTTATTTTATAAAATCTCAAATATCTGCAATTATGTAAATAAATTCTACGTAAATATTCTACGTAAATAACAGGAAATTGTAATGAAATAACTAAAAAATAAGATAAACTAAAAAATATTGTTTTAACTTTGTTCTAGTTTTAATAATTCCTAACGATTATTTTCTTCAATGCAACAGCCTTCTCTGGTAATGCTACAATGAATGCGTATATAAATAAGTTCTCACAAATTTATTTATTGATTCCTTCAAATATAACTATGACAAATTGTGACTATGAATTATGAATTAAAATTTTCATAACACACATTCGGTGACGGACACTCTCAGTATTCATTTGTAAAAATTACATTTATTTTCATCCCTAAAGGATTCGCTTTCATAAACGATAGCACAAGTATTATTACCACATTTTCGAACCAAAGACACAAATGCATCATACTTAAACTTACAAACGCCAAGGATTCCATAACATAAATCAGGCAAAAACCAGCAATAAATGGCACATGACATTATTGTTATGTAAAGAGAAACATCAATAACATCATAGGCCACCAACATCCATAGCAACTTCATACGCACCATGTGATGAATTATCCTTTTCAAAGTTTTGCGATGTTTAATGATGCTTTAAGTCAACGTGAGTGTTCTGGTATAGACGCGTGTGTGTGCGTGCGTCTGTTAGAGCTTGCTTATGGCTGCGTGTGGACGCGTGTGTGTATGAGTCGTGTTCTGAAAATGCTGAATGTGTCACGAATATTTGCGTTTGCCATCAAAGGCAGTTTCCGCGTGGCAGATGACAAACTGCAGAGAGGATATTAAAGCCATTTGGTCGCTGTGCGGCAGGTGTCACTCTACTAATATTTCACTCAGCATTCCTAGTGTGACATGATAAACATAAATAAACGCCGTGTGAATTAGTAATATGGGTCAACGTGTAAAATTTCACGTACATTTTCAAATGCGCCAACATTTTCAATGGCCAGCCGGCTGTCACATCGCAGGTATGCCATCCATGGCCAATATTTGTTGGGGCGGCAACGGTGGCAAAAGCAGTTGGTGACTAACAAAACAGGCATACAATTAATATTGAGAAACAGAAAAGCACACGCACAAATATTAACTGGCTCACGTAATACCGGGTTATGAAATGATGGTATAAAACTGAGTATTTTGAGAGGGTTTGAAAACAGACTGAGTGTATTAGATGTGAAGTATATGTTCTTAAGTTATTGAATGCATACATAAGTTGTTGGAGCGCATAGTAATGAACAATTTTTTGAATGATTAATGGTCTTCTTTCAGCTTCCAATATTCGATTCAGGCATTCTTCAATAATATAGTTCGAATAATATGATTTCTTCAATTCTTCAGAACAAGTCTGTAAACTGCAAGAGCTTTTACTGCTTTCTATACTCCTCATCATAGGATGGAGCCTATACTAAGTTCATTATTCTGTATGTGAACTGAATGCTTGAAATAATATTTTTTTCTTTGATAAATAAATATTTTTACTTTGATGGAAGGTAGTCGACAATGTTTAACGAAGCTGATATGCAAAAAAATGTCATCATCGTTGTTCCTGCCGATTTTATGGCTGTTGTTTTCTTCGAAGCGAAATCACTCAATAAAGTTCATTGTTTAAAATCGGATATGCTGTATTGAAAAACTCCAAGCATTGATTTAATTAATTTAGAATGGCCTCATTATGATCTACACTGTAAAGTGTGCTCTCATAATGCTAATAGCTTTTCTATATTCAATTATTTGTGCGAAATGAACATTACTTTGCTCGCAGTTGCCTATCTTTGTTTAAGAAATTTCTCAAAATTCTATTCGAGGGATGCAAGGGATTTGTGAGCCATGTGGTATTTTTGTAGAATTTTTGTACAATGATCAGTCGAACCAATTTCGTAAACTTCACTGGGGATTTCTGACATTGCTATCTCAATTACACTACCTGAAAGGTTCGTCGTAAGTACATTCTAGATCATTCATCCATTGAAGCATACTATAGATACAGTCGCTGATGCAGATGTACTATAAACATTAGGCTTTAAATATAAATATATTTGCTTAGTGAAACCGTTTCATGAACCACCTAAAATTTGTCAAGAAATGCTCGAAATATTCTACATATAATTTCTGTATATAAAACTAGTGCATTATTGACTGACTGGTTAGTTGCAAATTCGTATTCGTAAAAATTGATACGAGAAGTCTCCTGTTTATGGTTATAAATATAAGGTGTAGTAAAAGGAAATCCATTATTTTTGCATGACATTGAAGATTTCATTTAATACAGCTAGAATAATCTTATTTAGGTTAAATATGCCACATTTTTTTTTTTTTTTTTTTTTTTTTTTTGCAAACAATTTTATTATGCCACTCTGAAAAAAACCCTCATATCTATTGGCAAAAAAAACTGGGACAATCAGTTTTTAAAAGCTTTTTTTAAAGCCAATTTTTCACCAGTAAAATTATTCGCCATAGACAGAAACGGGTGGTAATCACTTGATGCCAGGTCCGAACCAAAAGATGGATGCATAAAAATCTCCCATCCAATCTCCAGGAACTTTTGGCGAGCCATTATTGACATGTGTTGCCAGGTCACATGATGGTCGCTAGTTGGTGGTTGCTTCTCTCAAACATGCGGGAGCAACTTGTGGTAAATGATTCCCTGCCAATCACACCAAACGTACAGCAAAACTTTTCTGACCATCAATCTTAGCTCGGTCACCATTTACACAAGCTTACTATACCGTGACGTTGTCGAAAGTGACCTGTGTTACCTCGCATGATACTTGTACGTTCAGCTTCTTTTTTATCTTGCTTTATTCGACCAAAACATTGACGGTTACAACATTAGGACCGTAAATACCATTCACATTTTGAGGCACTTAGCTTGCGTTGCCGCCTATATTGAAGAAACTCAGCAATATATTCCTATTTTATGTTTGCCGTATTGAAATGCTCAAATAATATTGAGCTAAGCAATCACAAAATTGCCTAAGCAATTTTCGAATTTAAAATATTATCTTTCTAACGACATTCACCGTTACTAAAGTTATCTATTAGAAAATTAAAGGATTTCTTACTACTACATCTTATAGAACCGTAGATTCAACTACCACTACCACTTTTCTTTGAGCGGGGCCACCCCGATAAGATCACAAACACTTTGACTATTAGTTAATCTGCTGTTTTTATTCTAAAAATATTATGCGTGTAAGTTCACTGAATATAGGAAGCTCACCTATATCCATTCATTAAGTGCAAGAGATTTTATTTTTTTCAAATAAATTTATAATTTCAATTTTTGGAAAGCAATTTTCATCATTTTTCTTTAGTAATTATCGGAAATTACTCTCAAGGTGAAATATATCCTTCTTAAATATTCGACAAATTTATTGTGCAGTCACTTTCAGAAGGGATTGCCGAAGGTATGAATCCTCTGTTTTCAATTTCCATTTCATTGTCGTAAGCCATTGTGCTTCTTTCCCAAGATAATTCCACCAGATGCATCAATATTTAAGGACATTTCCTTTGGCTTTCCTTACTAAATACCACTTGATAAATTCACTGGTAATACATCAATTTGCTTACACTCTGCTTCTCCACCGAAAGTAAAAGCGAATAAATGAATTTTATTCTTAAAGATTACTTAAAACTGCATATGATGGCGATGGTTATGGTAGTCATGAATCAACAACGTGATGGCTACGACGTGAACGTCTTCCGCAGCAACAGCACCTTCACTACCGCCAACAACACACCAGCAGCAAAATGCGTTCTCTATCTACACTGTTACATATTTTTATAATCAAATATTCATCATATGCCCGGAGGACCTCAAGATGACTGAGAAAAAAAAATCAGGGACGAGAACCGCAAAAGAAAACGGCAAATATTACAAGAAAATGATGAAATTCAAATAATAATGCGGCGAAATGGAATAGTGGGTCACCATCGACACTCTGCGTTTGGTAACTGCGGCAATATTGATGAATAAGATTGATAAATTATAACGGAGTTTTAAAACGGGAAATCAAATCGTAGTCGCATAAAAAAGCAAAATGCTTGGTTTTTATTCTCCTTTTAAATCTTCCAGATATCCAGAATAAAAGTATATTAAAGTTGTCATACCATACTAGAAATATCCATAGTGTGATTATTATAAAAATCTACTACATGTCATAATCATAGGCACGTGCAGGTCTTAATTGAACAAAATCGGTATCGAAAAAATATGTCTATACAAGGACTAAATCCATCTCTAGAACAATTTCACCATTTATATGTCAATTAAAAGTGATACTTACTGATAGTTGACAGGAACGGGAAAGAACTTCTTGAAGCACCACCATTATTTAAGAATAGGATTTTCACCGAAAAAATAATAATTCGCATGTTATGTATAAAAAGAAAAGATTTTTGGCAAGCTCAATTATGTAGCCAAGGGTCTGTACATCGCCCACCATAATAAGGACCATAAATGTGGCAAAATTAATTCAGTAAAGAAAAATAGTATGTCCTTCGCTAGATACATTAGATTTTTCTACATTTGTCTAAACTTTCTCCATTAGAGTGTGTTAAAAAGTATTTTTTATGGTCGTAGAACTATATTAGTACCCAATTTATCACCTAAAACAGAACCTAGATGGAATGGGTGGTGTCAATTTAATATTTTTAAAATACTATGATTCTCTGTCCATGGCCTCTATTATACATAAGTTTTTTTTAAGTTCTCTAGCATATCCATATCTCTAATAGTTTATGAAATAAGATCGTTTAAATTTGTGCGTTATTCTTCGTTATAGTGCCGAACCACTTATTTCAAACACTTGTCAATATATAGTAGTCCAATTTTGCAATTGATACTGACGTACTGTTACATTTTGATGATTATCCTTATCATAGCATATGTGGGAAAGCTTATCCATAAATATCTAAAGAGCAATTTAGACATGCAAAGGTTTATTTGAATATTAAAAGCCAATACTATCGGAAATATCCTTTTATATGCATATTAGAGATACAAATAAAGAGATACATAATATTTTGTAAATTATCATGTAATCAATTTCAAATTGTGCTCTGACTATCAATGGTGACATATCAATGATACATTTGTTTCAAAACTTCGCACCGTTCTACGAGGTGAATTTTAAAATTTCGCGGGCTACGTACTCGTACTTTCGACTTTCGATTATTATTATTTTTTTTATATTGGTACACTCATCTCGAGGATATGTTGACGGTTTTATCCATATAGTATGTTTAGTTTGTTTGTGGGAGGCATAAAAAAGACAAGCGTTTTGCGTATTAGGTGATTTTCTGCTATCGAAAAAAACAAAATGGATCAGAAAAGTTTAAAAATTTACCTTACCTTGTTTAACACACCTCGTATATGAATATATTTATTTTACTCACTTCAATACAAAACATTGTTTATAAACAACAATAATATTGCAAAAGAAATTATAATTAAGAATTTACAAAAAAAAGCACGCATTTTTCTAGTTGTCAGCTTCTTATTTTGTAGCTCACATTACGCTGCTTCTCATTCCTACGACTGCAAACCATTTCATAATACATAACTATGTCATCAAATAGTTTTCCCTTCTATGAATACATTAAGTACTTTTTGAAGATTGCTTTTATAATTACGTATGAATTACAGTAATTAATTTGTCACAATAGAAACAAACACTGTTTTTTTATTGTAGAACTTAACAAATTGCTGTATGAAGAAATTTAAAATCCTTTTTTTCTTTCCTTTCCTTTTTTTTTTTTTGAGCAAAGGCTGATAACAGCGATTACTTGGCTATGTAGAATAGTCTTCCCCGACATGTGACTATTGGGAATTGGGAACGTAACTATTAATACATATCCAGTGTTCATATTATCGATCTAGAAATGTTCAGTCAAATAATGTTCATCGCTCAATTTACAATTAATTACAAAAATGGGTCTTACTACTAATTGATTTTCGATTATTAATAGAATTAAATGCTAAAAATTGATTTTGTACAATATGTTTAACTCTTAACGTCCCACCATACGGCAGTTTTGTTATGGACGTTAAAAAAATACAAATCAATGCACGAAATTCTATTAGGCGAATTGACTTACATATATCTTCACCCTACAGCCTATTGTGTTGTTGCAGAAGCGTGCAGAGTGCCAGAAGAGTTGTGATGCAAACCAGAGTTCTTATCAAAACATGCTCCGAATTGGCGCAAAATAATAGAAGTAAAATTATATTTAGGAATTATAGAGAAGCACTTCCTGACATTTTCATTTAATTATTTTGAATTTTATGTAAATGAATGAAAGATATGAGTTGTAAAAAGATGTTAATTTGTATAAAAAGTATCAGAAAGGACGTGGTTATTCTTTTTCATTGTTATTTTTCATGATTTACCGAGCTTTAACGCGACGCAATTGCCTGTTGTCAATTCCTGCAGTCAACGAGTTAGAAATTGAGCGGAAATTAAAATTTAGACAAATCGGTCCATTTGTATGAAAAGAGGAATGTGACAGTGACATCCATTTTCATTTTCAGGACTAATCTTATCAAAGGCAACATTATCAAATTCAGTCAATACAATGGAATGCAAATATAGTATATTACATCTAATTAGAAATTTTAGAGAAACAAGTTAATTTTGGAAAACGGAACAATTTGCATGGGGAGACACCAAAAAAGTGCCTCATTGCGGTTCATTTTCATTCTGCGACTCTAAAATTGTTTAAATTTAGCGCAACTGAATGAATGATATGAACCAAAGAACATATATATTGTTTAAATCGAACATATGTTTGCGATGTGACAGAATAAATTAATTTTAATTTTTTTTTTTTTTCTTTTGAATTTTGTTAAGCATTATAAGGCAATACAATGAAGAACGGCTTAGGTTAATGTCATTAGATCGATCAATTTGTATGGGAGTACCAGGACATGAATATTGCTTTACAATTCTTGGCAACGATGCAAAGTATTAAAAAGTTATAGACAGTTATAGTATCTACCAACAACCCAGATAGACGGTCCGCTCCCAATCAATTTAAAAAGTCCTGGAACACGTTTGGTCAAAAAAAAAAAAAAGTTGACATTTTAAACGCTTGCATCCAATAGTTTATACCTTCATCCCTTCGAAATGAAGCCTTCATTATGCTCGGTAAATGTAGATAAAGAGTAGCCCCAATTAAATAGTGGAACATCTTTCTGCTCCGTTACATTTTCATGATATATCTCAAAAAAATAAATACTTCCTACCCATCTATTTCATTATTATTCCACGGCTTAAACTACATTTATAACCACTCAAAATTGGCATTGCCTTGCGTAGGGCACTGAGAATAAACGGCTGCATTCGCGAACATTTTATTTCAATAAAGAAAAATCAACAAAAACAGAAGACCGAAAACACAATAATTTCTATCGTGTTAAATCTACAAAAACATTTTCATTATTTCTGCGTTTCTCTACCGCACGGAGCAATGCCGGAATATACCACAGCAATAACAGCAGCTTCCTTCTTATCCTTCATCGTCTTCTCGCTCGCTTCCATGCTAAAACAAATATACAAACCATAATGCTAATGTTGCTAAAGGTAAAACGTTAACGCCGAATGAAAATGAAGGAATCACAATGAAGCGTGTAGGAAAAAATATTCAATTTACTTGTGTTAAATTGAATTTCAGCTTTCGCCACTTTTTCATGCCTTTCTCAAGGATTTACAATCGGCAGGTTTCCTCACTCTCAACAAACGCTAGTTGTGCCCAGCCAAGTTTTCCCTTTTCGTTAGCTTTCCATTTTATTCATTCATTATACATATATTTTTAGATTAACTTTCGTTAACTTGGTGTAAGATATACCACCGTCTGAAAATGAAAGAACTACGGCGTTTTAAAGCAAAAAATGGTCTCTCTCTTCATGGTGGTATCGTGGAAAGTCCCTATTCTAGGAGACGCTAAAGTTATGGTAAGTAATTAAATGAAAATTTGTTTGACTAAACAAAATGAATGTAATGAAAAGTCTTAAACAAGCAACTGCGAAAGGGTCAGCTAGATTAATAGCCCACTGAATTTTCATTCGTTTGCCTTAGCAGGACAACGAAGAGAAAATAAATGGTGTGTTGATTATTTAACAGCCTCAGGTCTAAATAAATACAAGTATGTACAGTTTTTTTTTGTTTAATTTGCATTTTACTCGCTTGCAATCTAAGTTCGTCTACATGATGATTTCACTAATGATGATTATATAGTTTTGTTTGGTAAAAATTTATAACCTAAATTCTTCCCATTTTTAACCAAGAGAGCTGCTTTTGTTGTCACTAAGTAAATTTTATTTAGTTGTTGCTTAGCAAATATAATTACTTAAATAAAATGAATAGATTTTCCTTTTCTCTCAATTTTATGTTTCCTAAAAACCCGAATTGATCAAGAAATGCTTCGGAAGATTTGCATTTTTTTGGAAAGATTGTGAAAAAAAATTAAACCCAGAAATGTGTTACAAAGGATATGAATTTATTTTCTTCAGACACTTCGAAATTTTTCATACTTAATAACAGGTTTTGTGGTTGTAGACATAAAAAGCGCAATACATCGCTACTAAGTATTGGGAATATTATTATAGGATTAGGACTGTGATTAATATGACAGTAAGGTATAAACTTAGGGACACAGCAAAAAAGACTGTCCAACGATGTTAAAGAGATCCGAAAGCCATGATCTGGAAGTAGTCAAATTTTAGATAATAGTCGATGAATTAAACATGGGTTTCTCTTAAGAGATATGTTGTTGTTTTTAGCTCGATTCCATTCAAATTTCTCCGAATTTAATAAACCAGTGAAAAATCTATGCTTTTTATATTTACGATAAAATACTTAATGCTCTTGAAATCGTCATCAAGGAGAATCGATTCAGGATCGCGTTAGAATTTCAGAAAAGCGCCTAAAAATATTTATCGACAAAATATCATATATATATATATATACATATATATAAATATTTACATATTTTATTTATTTATTTATTTATTAATTTTTTTTTTTTGCATACTAAATATACGTATGTATCGTATGTCATATCGTATGTCGTATGTTACGGTGTATTTATCAGTCTTTTTTAAGTAGATTCAATTCAGCATAGCATAACCACTGTAAATTACAGGGTGGCGCAACAGAACGTGCATATTTAAAAAATAGATTAAAAAATAAATACAAAAGGTATGGTTAAAATAAATCTAAGGCATTGTAGAGTAATAAATGGAGTTTATTTTTTAAAAATAACATCATCTAAATGGTGACCCTTTCTACGACGGCACTCCTCTAACCGCAAACGAAAATTATTGAAAACTTTCTTCAGTAATACTGGAGTAATGGCTGCCATTCCTCTGCCAGAGATTGCTGCCCATACTGTCACTTAGGACTATGCAATGGTTTCTGGTGTTTGATTTTGGGATTTTCACTGTTCCAGTAACGACAATTTTGACGGTTTACGAATCCATTCATAAGGAAATGAGCCTCGTCAGAGAAAAGGATATTGTCAAAATTGGAAAATCGATTAAGCATTTCATTAGCAAATGCGAGCCTTGCTATGAAGTCAGACTCTTTCAATTCTTGTGTTAAATGCAGTTTAAGATCCAATGTTAAAATTCGTTGCAAACTTCGTCGCGATAATTGTAAGACAGACGATCTCTTGCGAGTCGACATTTGTGGATTTCCTCGTACTGACTCCATAACTCTCTCAACATTGTCTTCGGTCCATTTGCTTGTGGTTAAATGTTGAACCGGTCTCTTAAAAAGCATTATATGAACGAGAGTTCTCGTAAAATGCGCGCACGCAAAATGCGCGACGCTTCCGTCGAAGTGATTCATAGCGACTGAAACTCTATGAGCCCGCCAACCCAACGATGTAGACGCCCCCCGCCCGCGCCTTTTCTACCCGCAAAAAAAGATGATGCAATATGCATGTTCTATTGCGCCACCCTGTATTATAACTTTATGTTGTTGAGAAAAGCTTCCCACAAAATAGAAGAATAGCATTCATAGAAAATTTGAAAATGCTATTCTTGAAGAATGACTCTCTCTCTTTTTTTTTTTTTTTGCTGGGAATGTCTAGCTTTTTAGTCATGTACGTTGTTCGCTCTGTTCAATCTTATATGTAGCTTAGCTGCAATGAGACGATGATCTGAGGTCATGTTAGCACCACCATAAATCGCCTCCATGATCTCTTTGGTCTTTCCTAATGTATTCAGGAGATAGGCAAGTTGTATACATTACGGCCTGCCCTTCGGAGGGCCCTGATATACCAACTGTTTGATCTACACTATAAGCTCCTTCAAAGTAGGGCGGATCCCTTAATAAACGCTCTCTGCAAACTCAAATAAGGAAATTATAATAATCTTTTAGATAAATAAGCTCAGCTTAGAAGCTCAAAAATATGTGCTTACAAAATTACTTGTTTGTAAAATCTCCAAATATTTTACTGAATTAGCACGTGATAAAAACTGACACAGTGTTGTCCTATTTAATTCTCAATTCTATTTGATAGTTAACTTTGAATTTACCCATAGTCTTATTTGGTATAATTTATTAGCAAAATTATACGTGATTTTTATATTTACAATTTTTTTGAAACTCCCGGGGTTAAAAGCATTTTAAATATGTTTTGCAATTTCCTGTAGTTCCAATAATAATGGCGATGTTTAATTCAAATAATAAAATTATATATGGTTTTTTTTTTTTGAAAAATTTTAAACATTTTCAAAGAATAAGGTTAAAAGTAAATTACATTTCACTTGCCATGGCTGACCCAGCTACTATTACTTTAAAAAAACCCGTATATTTTTATAAAAACCGGGTTCTGATTTAAATATTCTCCTTCTTAAGCCCTTTAGCTCTGTTTCCAGTAATTTTAATCAATTTCTATTTTTAAATATCGCAAAAATTCATATTTCCACAATTCACTGGCCAAACCAATTTCTGCATTGTAATCACAAATAATGAAAACTCAAATAAATAGTAAAAACAAAAACCCTCCGCGAAATTATACTATTTCCGCAACAGACATAAAATGTCAGTCGAAAAACTCGCGGACACCGCTTATTTTATTAAACATTTAAACACCAGCGCCCGTCAAATTGTCATGTCATTGGGCAAATAATAAACCATGTTGGTGTTGGTTGCTGCGCAACAGAATACTTTTTCATATTTTTACAGAAATATCTCGCAAATATCCCGAATTCAAACACATTTTAATAAATGTCGGCCTGTTGACAAATGGAACTGCTAACAAAGCCCTCAGCCAACGGGCAAAATGACGTAAAAATACAA
>JAHXMU010000112.1:80598-104737 GCA_019455685.1 Philornis downsi | reverse complement strand
GTTATTGAATTATAAATAGTTTGGGGCTCGAAATAATATTGTTGTCGCTTCAGCAGCTGAGAGTAGTTTTAGACAAATATATTTTTTCGTTATTCATTTGATTATATAATGTCATAGTTGAGAAGATTTTTAAGAAAAAAGCATTTTTTATCCTTTTTTTTTTTTTTCCTAGTTTATGTTCACAATTTTTTTACTGTGTTTTTTTTTTTGTAGGCAAATCGGACTCTTAGGTTGTCAATGGCCCTAGTTAAAGACATTCGGAATCTTTTGTTTATGCTCGGGATATATTAGGATGCATTAGGATTGGCGGTAACATCTGTAACATAGTCAGTGAGATTGTATGCTAAGATATATTACAAAGATGCCCATATTCAGTTAACCCCCATTTCTGCTTTTGAACTCATTGAAGGGGACGCATTATCTAACCGCAATTGTGAACACCCATTTGAAAAGCTTTTACTAGATTTTATGATTACTCTTTCATAACGACATTCACTCGAGAAAAATATTGTAATAAAATATATAAAACAATGTCGCATATACCAGTCATTATGCCGCGATTAGCCGCTCATATTTTCAAAATATTTAGATTATTTTTCCAAAATTTTAGTGACTGCGATACTCTTTGGTACTTTTGTGACTCCAAGCTTAGTAACACAGAGTTGCTTCTTTTGAATTTTGGTTAGATTACCATCAAATTTATGGAATTAATTTTGAGTGAGGTTGAAAGTAAGATATTTACTTGTCAGTAAGTAAGAGATTTACTTGTCACAAGAGTTCGGTAAAAATGTATTAATATTACATCCCATACCTGCTGTGTGGAAAGATTACTTACATTTAGGCAATTTATAGAGATTTGTTTTAACACTCACAGAACGATACTCTCTCTTTGGTGTCTAAAATGAAAGTGAAATTTGTAGCTTTTACTAAACACTTAACACTTGAAAGTGAGATTAGGAACAGTAAAGATGGCCGGCACCAAAAATGATGTACACGGTTGCTTTAATTCAGAGTTATCTATTTAGTGGTTGCAAAACAGCTGATCTGACAAAGTTGTCAGCTGTTAAATACCTGTCATCTGTGTTATTTACTTAGTGAAAGATTTGTATTATAATTTACGAATATGAACCCTCTAACAAACGAAAAACGCGTAAAAATAGTTAAAACTTACTACAAAAGTGGTGATTCAAGCGTGGGCACTTTTCATGCATTACTGGGTGCTTATGGTCATCATAATCGACCTTCTGTGGAAGAAATTGGTAAGAATATAAAGAAATTTGAAGAAACTGGAAGAGTTAGAGATATGGTCAGACCTGAGCAACATTGCAATGTACGTACGGTCGAAAATATCGCTTCTGTTAGTGAAAATGTGGCGAATAATCCAAATTTCAATTCAGAGTGCTATGACCATATAACTACCGAATTTTTTTGGCATGCAATTTAAGATTATGAATTGAACGATATGTGGTCTCAACAAGACAAGTTTCCAGAAAACGTAACTTCATGTTTTGGCGACGTCAATTGGCCACCAAGATCATACGATTTGACGTCGTTAGACTTTTTTTGTGAGGCTATGTCAAAGACCGTGATTATTCGGATGATCCTAAAACGTTGGAGCATTTGGAAAAACATAATTCGTCAAGCTATCGCCGAGATATCGCCCGAAATGTACGAAAAAGTGGTCGGAAACTACCTCAAAAGGATCCACTGGTACAATCAATCCAGAGGTGGTCATTTAAATGATATTGTATTTCGTACATAATAGCAAGCGCCGAGTATTATAATGAAATACAAGTTCCATTGAAATCATCGCTTTATGTGTGACTTTATGTGTGTTCATTTATCTTTACTTTTCAAACCGAAAAATAGATATCCCGGTATTTGAAACAACTACTTGCTATACAACAGTTGAGTATAATAAGCATTGTGTTACGGCTGTTCCCACGAAAATGCTTATATTGGCGACTTACCGTTTGGCTGTACTTTACCAAGTTTTATTTACGGAGTTGACTGAACAAATAAACGATATGATTTCCAGTTGATCAATTAGTTCAATCCAAAAGCTAACATTTTAATGGAATTATAAATAATACTCCAAATTAGACATTGGTAGGCCTGTGTTCTTATTCCAGCTAGAGTATTTACATATTTATAATCATATGCTCATTATCTCATGTACTAAAACACAAGGGCTGAAAATGGATGTTAAAGATGTAAAAAATCATTCACTTTCTTCTATTATAAAAAATCTACTATTAATAACGTATGAAGATTTCTCCAAGAAAACTGTAGTCTCTCAATTGAACAACTTACTTGAGTCTTCCAATTTTTTTTCCTGTAAGATATCAAGCCTTTTAATAAGAAATTCTACGAAACCCATCATTTTTCTACAAGGCATCAAGGCTTTTAATAAGAACTTGTAACAAATTTTTGTACGAGGAAATCTGTTAAAGGTAAAGAAAGCAACATAAAACAACATAAAAATATAAATCCCTTTCTTCCTACATAGAAGATCATGTCATATTCAATGGACTTACATGTATTCCGTTTGAGAAACTTTTATTTTACTAGCTAATTACTCGACTACTCGAAGTGTTCATAGGGCGCATAAAAGTGGTATCGTTCAAAAAAAGAGATTTGATGTTTACATTTGTGGGTCGAATTCATGATCATATGTACTATAGTTGTACGTATCAGGCATCGTGTCACTGCCAAACCGAACATCAAGATCAAATATGAGAAAATCTCTCAAGGTTTTTTTCATAGAAATATCTACCACGACTCTCATAACAAAGAATGGCAATGATTTTTTCTCAGTTTAGTTTTCTACTTGAAAAAATCTGATGTTTCATATAAAAAAATCCTTAGTTTACTATAAGGAAATCCGCCAAAGTATTCTATGTGACAGAAAAGTGTGATTCTCCATGTCAATTCTAACTGAGATTCTCTATTAGCAAACCTGCTACTGATGTTTCTCGTGCCAAAATCTGTTACTTATTTTCAAACAGAAATACCACCAGCGAGATTTTGTATAAGAAACCTTACTGATTTTCTGGGATTGTATGGAAATGAAAAATGGCAGTTATAAACATTACGCTATAAAAAATATTTCAAAATTTAAAAACCATTCTATAAGGATATGTAAAGGTTTTTTGTTTAAAAATCTACGGAGATTTTCTAAGAGAAGGCTCTTTCCATTTTTTTCTCTAAGAAACAAGAAAAGTTTTTTTCTTATTGAAGCAAATCTGCTAAATATATTTACTTAGTAAAAATATCCACAAATTTATTTCTAATATTTAGAGTGTGATTATCAGACAAGGTTTTTCATGAGGAAAAGAAAGAAAAAACACGGTTTTTTTTTCTTTTGTTTTTTTGTATTAATAAAAACCAAGGTTCGGAGAAAACTTGAAATGTTATTTGAGAAAATCGGAGTTTTTTACGTGAAAAATACTAAAGTCATTTTTTTAGATCCAATCCAACTTTCTTATGAAAAATTCTAATTTTTTTTATGAGATTACCAGTATAGTTTCTATGAGAAAGTCACCTATGATTTTGCATAGGAAAATCAACCGAGGTTTTTTTTTTGTTCCAAACTGCTCTGAAGTTTTAGATTTAGAAATAAACTGCTAGTGTCCTTCAAAACGCATATCTTTATCCTTACTCGTCGTATGTCAACTTTAAGCACGTCTGCCCATTCGTGATTCAGTTGAGAACAAACTAAAAGTTTCCCCGCTTGAGGAAGGAGCCTAAAATTTGGCATAAAAACATCTCATACTCATTGCCATGTTAACCAAATCTTCAGAAAAATGGAAATCTTTGATCAATTATTGCAGATATTAATAGAGTTGTAGTTTACATTTACTGGAATCAACTATCCCAACTCAAATATCGGTGCTGAACTAAGTTCCCACACTTTGCCACTAGATGGCGCCAGCTGTAACTGCTTGTCGATTCTGCCACAACTTAAACATCATAAGCCAAGCTTAGATATATAGAAAACATACCGCCTCGACACAATAGTGATTTCCTTTTGACGTCATATTCTTTCAGGTGTATGAATATCTTTAATTCTGTGCCAAATAATCGTCATATTCGGGAAGTATTGATTTTATAAAATGGCAGTTGAAACTCATCGAGAGCTCAAAACGTTTACGGATTTGCTGCTTTAAGTGAAACAACGTGTCGAGATTGGTTCCGCCACTCTAAAGACGGTGATTTTGATATTGACGACCGTTCGCTTGAAGAAAGAAGGAAAACCTTCGAAGACATTGCATTGATTGCATTGCTTAATAGGGATCCGTGTCAAACGCAGGTTGAGCTTGCTTTTCAGTATTACCCGTCAAGCTATTTCCAAGCGATTGCATGCGTTAGGAATGATTCAAAAGCGGGGAACTTGGGTTCCTTATGAGTCGAAGCTAAGGGATGTTAAGCTTCATTTATTCACCTGTAAACTAATACTTCAGCGACACAAAAAGGAAGAGTTTTCTTCATCGTATTATAACGGGTGATGAAAAATGGATTCGTTACAGCAATCCAAAGAAAAGAAAGTCATGGGTGCTGCTGTCATCTTCAATAACAATTAGTTACATAAAATAAAATTAAATTTGTTGTGCAATAAAAAAAATAAATAAAATACATTGATTGGAAAAAAGCTACTTGAATTTCTTATTGCAGTAAAATCCATACTGATGGCTATATGAAATGTTAATCCTAGCTAAATCTTCGGAATTTGGCCAGTTTTATACGAGATTTTAAAATGTGAAAAAGGAACATTCTGGGAAAGCTTTATACCAATTTAGACGATTAACCCTTAAAAGTTATTAGTTATGCTGATACTATTTAACAGAGACCGATGAATACCTGACAGGAATTCCAAGAACGTTCGTTTGGAAAAACTATAAATTTTTTGCAAAAGAAGTGATGACAAACTTTTGTATGGAATTTTCCATGGTTTCCTTTCATTTACGACTTATTTATTTACTTTATGATTTTGGACCTTTGTGCTTTTACACATTATCCAACAATCACAAATTTCCTCCAGTGTCCAACATTCATTAGAATGTTTGCAAGTCTCTGCGTTTTGTAGCACTTCTAATGGCTTAAGAAACACGTTCAGATCTACCGGTTAGATTCTTGTTTTCTTTTTTTCTTTCTCTCTTTTTGTTGCTTTTACATTCTTTGCATATTGAGTTCGCATTTAGCGATTTTCCTTTATATCATAACATTTAACAAAGTTTAAGTGAGTATTTGTGAACGTGTGCCAGAACAGTTGGGATGTTTGAGGTCTTCTGTATGTGTGTGTGTGTGTGGATAAGTTCGTGTGTTCTTTCGTCCTGTAAACATATGTGTGAGCTGCACAAGCATCAATTGGCTCTTGGGATAAGTAAATGGAACAATGGAAAAACATTAGTACTTTGATCTCGATTGCGAGAGATGTGAAATGCGAGAGTGAATATTTTTCCTCCTGTGGCTCTAAACGTGATGTGAATTCATAGATATTGGAATTTTATTACAATGTTTGTTTTTCTCTAAACAGTCATTAGTGGATGAGTGTTGGTGCTGTTGGTGGTGGTGTTTGTAGATACTTATTTAAAAATAAATGTTTCGGAAGTATCCCTCAGCTACAATATTTTAAATAGAATGAGCTGGTATATGTTTCTGTGTTTGTGTGTGTGTCTGTGCTGTGTACATATATATTTGTTTAGTTATATAGGTTTTTATTTTGATTTTATGGATTTTGCAATTAAATATAATATATTCTTAATTCTGTTGTTGGTACAACATGATGATTTATGTTCGTCCATAAATAACTTCCGGTGTTTTGAATTTTATTTTCTTTTATTGTCTTTTCTTATTCAAGATGGCCTTAAAGTATTGTTTCTTTTTGTTTGTACGTAAATGCTATAAATAATATTTAGAAAATAATATTGTTCATAAACACAAGATCTCACAGCAAAAACAACGTTCGCCATTCTGCACGGTACATTAGGCACCATAAGCTTTGTTATTCCTGCGTATGGCAGGCAAATTATTATTATTAATTTGACCATGAACAAGGTAGTTAAATCTGTACCCGTTTAAACTAAACACAAATCATAACGATAATTTGATATATAATAAAGCATAACAATAATTTTCATTCATTCATCATTCATTTGTTAAATGAAATATCTCAATTCATATTGATAATTAACTTTTAAGTCCGTTATAAATTAAATATATCTATTTTCAAAGGACTGTTTTGAGTCCTCACTCCTATAATTTGAGCACTTTTTAATTTGCACCAACGAAACTTCAATATTAGTCGCAAATCCCATGGAGTACAGATTATCATATTGTTAATATGTTCTCTGCAAAATTGCAATCAAATAGCGGGCTGATAATGCATTCATGTCCGAATACAATGTAGCATTGGAACCAATTGCTGCATAATAATACTTATAAGTAAATGTAAATTAGACCCTGCCTTAACGAAGGCTTGTTTGCCTCATAATAGAGTATCTTAATTGGAATCTTGTGACTTGAAAAAAGGAGCCATCGCTTGCGACAGCTAACATTTAAAAACATCTATTCCAAGTTTACTAAAGTGTCTTAGGAAGCGCTGATATCATGCCGTGCCCACCATGAGTAAGGCTTACCTCGTGAACTCCGTGATTTCAACATTAGAAGTAATCATCAACACGTAGATGTTAAAAAGGATCGGTGACATAACCTCACCCTGGGAACTCTATTTTCCACAAATCTGTAGTTAACTTTCTAATATTTCAAATAATTCAGATGAGATATATCAGTTACATCTGCCTGGCATTGTCAAAGACTTTGGACATGTTCAGAGCCACTACGACTGGTTCCTGCCATAAATGGTTCTGTTTTACATACCAAATAGCGGCTTGTGTGGCTAGAAAAAGTTTGTTGTATTGTACAATTGTATCAAAGTTGGAATAATAAGACTTTCAATTATTTTCATATCGACAAAAGAGGGAAACCTGCCTCTTTGATTGCCATATTCTCTGGTTTTATCCAAACGTCCAGCGTAGAATTTTCAGTAATAACTTGGCAAGTTCAGTATAATGATCATGTACTACTGCCGGGTAATACAAAATTCAACCTCAGCAGGGTAATTCCATCGGAACCATGTGATTGTAATGGCTTAATGTTATCCATAACTTCAACAATTTTTCTAATAATATAAAAAATATCTCTTACATACCCACCAAGGAGACTACGTATAAGAAGGACGCAATGGTAATCATTATCTCGGAAGAAGCCTTTATTTCTTACAAATCTTGTGATCTTTACATTTGTAAATTAGTAGATTTTACTGAGCTTCAAGATTCTCAAGAACACGGAATAATTATATCTACAAGGTGATAAAAGTAGTAGTAGTAAAACAGAACACTTTTTAATGGGCTCTTTAATTTTTTTCTTGCAAAGTCGAAAAAATTACATCGACAAAGTTTAGCGTAAAAGTTTTGATCACTTTTTTTCAGGCAATAGATTTGTTTACACTTTACATTTTGTGAGTTTGGAGGTGTTTCCATCTTTATATTCAGTGAAGAGAACTCATTACCGGATGTCGAATTTGAATTTAAGTTTTAGAAGGGTTTTTCCTATGCTAAAGCTCAAATGCTATGTCAGATGATATTGTTATTATATTTATATATTTGTTATGTTTTTATATTATTATATTGTTGTATTATTATATTATTATCCTTTGAATTCACGATCATAGGCATGATTATCTCATGTACCCGTCATCGTGTCGCGGGCGGCAACCGAATAAAACCATAAAAAATAACGCTATTTACTCATTCATTAGTAGTACTTTTGGACAATCTTCAACATTCAAATATCCATAATTTTTAGCATCTCATTTTAACATTAATATTTCCAATAATATTGAAAATGCTTCGAGCGTTCTTTCACTGGGAAGACAGTAAAGACTGCTGCTATCTAGTTCCTAGCTAACAACAGCCCAGTTATCTAGTTGTTAACACTTGTTTAACATAATGCAATACCGGTGTCTGTATGGCTGATGTTAGCCAACAATAATTTCATTTTGTACGAAATATAATATGTAAATTACGTTCCTTTTCAAAGAACTTCAATATCTCATTTCTTGTTTCATTTCCTTGTATTTTGCAACAAAAAATAATAATGGACTCATAAATGTACTCGAGGCTCTGGCTGTCTATGCTAATCGGTCGTCCCAATTCAAAAATTTATAGTGAATTTATTACTTCGACCAAAGACAAAAAGAAAGCACAATGAGCACAACGATATTAGGAGCACAATAGAATTTAATAAAGCTATCGTACTGAGTGGCATTGCTGGTCCTTGTCATCCGTTTTCTCATTTCGGTGCTCGTTTTGAATAGAATTGAAAATGTCTAAATGTTGACAACAATGGTTGTTGGTCTTGGTTGGTCTTTTAAAACGCATTCATTTTGATCAAATGTAAACGACAACACAGATGCGGATGGGCAAACACATGTACACAAACAATGAACACCACCAATAAGGACACATACAAACAGACACACAGATCCTGTAATATAAATTTGTATTTTGCAGACGGAAAATATATTTTCAGTTACTAACACTTGAGAGACTTAATAACCGAGCAAGATATGCTCCCAGCAGGATACTATGCTCGTTCTTGTGCTCTTGCCCAATACAAGAACCATTAAGTCCTTTCTGGTGTCATGACATCTCCCTCCGCTCTTGATGGCGTCTTTGCCGGCCAGAAGAGCTTATATTTGTTTGGTTATGCAATTATTGAGTCTCTGTGTTTTTGGTAAATACCCATACATATGTACATATCTCATCACAGCACGTCGTATGTATGTGTGAGTAAGCTAGTGAATGCGTACAGTTGATGTCCTAAAGCGCACTCGAAAATGGTTGATATTCTCTGTACATATGAATCAGTGATCCTTTGTGGTCTAATGTATGTGTGAGTGTGTATTTGCCGTTGTCAAAATTGTGTGTGTATGAGAAATGAACATTTTGTGTCAACCGTAAACAAATTAAACAAAGTTTACTCCTTCAAATGAAACTATCACAAACTACGACATCGTACACTGAGAGAAATGATATACGGGCGAACATTAATTTTGATTTATGGACACACAAATTAATGTTGGCAACTTTATGAATAATACTTAGTTTTGTGTTCAAATGAAGTTTTGAGAAACAAAATTTAACGTGTAACTTAATACGGTATAGAAAATGCATAGTGGTCTTGCCCCATCACCCGGAGGGTTCGCCAAATAATTTACAATTTAAGAATGATGATTCGAATTTTTCGTAAAGATTCAGAACGTTTTTCTTGCTGTTTTCTAGACAATTAAGTTATGAATCCTGACCATAAAACGGTATTACATCGTGAACATCTCCATGCTATGATTTATCCTACATCACATATGGCACGGAACCAATATAGGTTTAGTGGTGCTAAGTGATGCTAACACTCAAAAATATAAGTGACAGATGCTAAAAAATTTTGCAATAATGAAGTATACCCGATTATATGGATTTCCTTTTATTGTTGGAAAAGTACATATAAAATATTTGCATGATTTCTTAGTTTTTTTTTGTTTAAATTCTTGGATTTTTGTTTACATTTATAAGATGGAAACTGATTTTTTTCGGGAATTATCAGCTCCAGATCTAAAACGTGGCTAAAGATTTCAATAACGACTGACATAATGCATAGCAAAAAATAAGAGATTCTACATATTATTTTGCTTTGCAATTCTTCTACAAAAATTAATACGTAACCAATTGCAAAGACTTATAACAAAATCATTTAGAAAACTATTTCCTATTGTCAACAAATTATTACAAATATTGGTTGAAATGTCGATTTAAATCATTTGGCTGTATTTGCACTAAATACGAATGAGATGTTCGGATCCGCTATTAAATAATAACAATTTTTTTTTGGAAATTAAGGGTATGATGATTAATTCAATTTCTCCATCACATCACATTTTAGAGAAAACTAGCCGACCCGGCAAACGTTGCTTTGCCTTCAAATTATATTTTTATTGGAAATGTTTCAATGTTAAACAAAATTCTGTTCAAATACCGTTAGCAGGAGCAGAAATAATTGCTTTTTAATTTGTGGTTTGTGTAGGAGGTACCACTCCCCATTGTCCAATCCCGCCCATATTTGCAGCAGCACTTAAGATATGTACACCAAATCGATGTACCAAATTTTGTTCAAATACCGTAAACAGGAGCAGAAATATTGGATATTTAATTTATGGTTTGTATGGGAGATACCACGCCCCATTGTCCAATCCCGCCCATATTTACAGTAGCACTTAAGATATATACACCAAACCTACGCACCAAATTTTGTTCAAATACCGTAAGCAGGAGCAGAAATAATTGATTTTTAATTTTTTATTTGTATGGGAGGTACCACGCCCCTTTGTCCAATTGGACCGAATTGTAAATCTAAACCATCCCGGGCACCACCCAGACGCATATACAAAAATTTATGCAAAGCGGTCCAGCCGTTCTGGAGTTTTAAGCATCGGAACAAACCACGATTCATTTTTATATATATAGATTTTAGTTGAAATTGCAGAAAATCGATATTTTGAACATTTTTGTATTTCAACCCGTATGTATTCTGCAATTTGATTAATTTCTTTACAAGGAATTTAAAATAATATTCCATTTTTTTCATGCTGTAAATAATTCTAAATTTCGATTCCCTGCACCCAATCCACACATTGTTAAACACGCTGAAATTGATGTAAATATTGAAATCAAGCAGTTATGTGTATTCCTAAAATTATAAATCATGGAATAAAAGATTATTTATTTGCATCTTATTTTATTTTTCAAACTATAATACATTTACAAATTCCCTTGCATGAATGAGATATAGGAGAGCATTTCACACTTAGAATTACTGAATGGCGGATCCGAACATTTGTTTGGGAAGGCAGTCGGTGACTAAAATACATTAAATATTAGAAACCACTTGGATTGATATAAAATGGCTCTACCCTTTGTACACAACATTTTATAAAAATAATTATATGAATCCATAAAATTACATTTCAGTTGCATTTCCTGTATTTTTTCATCATTTTAGAAGCTTTTTCTATCGATAGTTCGACTACCGAAACTTGTCGGCAGCAAATCAACATGGTCGTTGCTCAATAAAAAATACGGAAACTTGAGCCCACGATCATTCGTCCTTTGAAAGTTTTAGATATTGAAAAGCAATTGAATTGATATGAAAAAGATTTACAATTTTTAAAAAAAGCATCTTAGTTATACATTATTTGTAGTTTTTTTGTCGTGACTTATTTAGGATAAATTATAAAAAAAACTATAACATCTTAGTTAGCTTATATATTTGCCAACCTTAAACTTACCATTGAAATATTATACATTTTACAAAATTATAAAGTAGTTTCTTTATCTGCATACAAATATATGGAATTTCAAAATCCAAAACCAAAATATGTTTTATAAACTAATACGTTTTCTTCGCAATTTGAACATATGCAAATACAATTTTCGACAAAAATTAGATATTAACCAAAACAAACAATATAATATAAAATTGAAATTGCATTGCTAACAAAAGGTTGCTATCATATAATAATATTTAAAACAACAACTGTACAACAAACAGTTGGAATTTAAGGACTAGATGTTAGAGATATGGGTTATTACAATACAAAACTTCTATTAGTTTCCAAAGAGTCTTAAAGTTTTTGGGATCAAACATCACACATATATGTATATGTATTTTAAATGCCCATATTTACAATCGAATATGATCCAGAGAGTGGACCCAGATTTCATATAAATTTAAGAATTTGATTTTGGTTTCCCTATCTATATATATAAAAATGAATCGTGGTTTGTTCCGATGCTTAAAACTCCAGAACGGCTGGACCGCTTTGCATAAATTTTTGTATATGGGTGGTGGTGCCCGGAATGGTTTAGATTTACAATTCGGTCCAATTGGACAAAGGGGCATGGTACCTCCCATACAAACAAAAACTTAAAAATCAATTATTTCTGCTCCTGCTTACGGTATTTGAACAAAATTTGGTGCGTAGGTTTGGTGTACATATCTTAAGTGCTACTGCAAATATGGGCGGGATTTAACAATGGGGCGTGGTACCTCCCATACAAACCATAAATTAAATATCCAATATTTCTGCTCCTGTTTACGGTATTTGAACAAAATTTGGTACATCGGTTTGGTGTACATATCTTAAATGCTACTGCAAATGTGGGCGGGATTGGACAATGGGGAGTGAGACCTCCTACACAAACCACAAATTAAAAAGCAATTATTTCTGCTCCTGCTAAAATTTGAAGGCAAAGCAACGTTTGCCGGGTCGGCTAGTTCTCTATACAATCGGCCAGAAATTTCAAACTTTGGACACAAATTTAAAAATTTCTTCACATTAAATTTTATATAACATGAATTAAATTGTCAGTCGTTAGATATGAAAGAGATTTCGATGGACAAGCAAAAACCCCTATTTTGGAATAGGGTTTATCACAAATTCAAATTTCTTAAAAATTTGACTGGAAGTTTTGGAAACTGAATTAGTATTCTGCAGAACAAAAACTGCTCATTCCATTTGATATGTTTCCGAGGAATGCCAGTCATCCTTACTTATATGTACACACCCACGGGTAAATTTGCGAATATAGCATCATATTTGCCGTATTAACAAACAAAATCAAAGTTTCCCTTATAAAACAAAACAACTTAAATGCATCTGAGATTTATATGACGTTGGTGTCATAATTGGAGAAATCTGAAACTGCGACTTTGGAGTCTAGATCGAAGTTTACTTACTCTAGAGTCCTGTATTTTCCGGATAATTTTTCTCTCCCAGTCATCCATAAACTGATTCATTCATTGGTATCATTATTCAGGATTCTGTGACATAAAATTGATTCCATAGTTTTTCAATATCTTTGCTTTCTTAGTAAAGTTTGCTGCCTTCAGCGATGCTTCCATATTCACTAACTAATTTTATGGCAGCTACCATCACTGTATCTCAGGCTTAGGGAGGAATGACGTATGAGTGAGGAGCTTTGCTGGAATACTCAAAAGCTAAGTGGGCTAAGTCTCCCTGCAAATATCTAACATAACATGGTGATTGGAGTCTAAGTTATTATCACAATTTGTTCTTACCTGCTACCACATCAATTAATTTGATTTTTAGAGTTTTGACCTACAGTAGCCCAGTTGCCTGGAGTAAACTAGCTTGTTGAAATCTTTTTCCATGCACGAAATCTCACATTTAAATATCCATGTCTGAATCCATCGGCGTTGATAATTGCATAGTTTTTACGCCGAATAGAATCTTATTCTGTCAATCGCATCTTAATTATTACTAAAATGTGAAATGCGAGTCCCAGTACTTTCTTTGTACATATAATTAAATAAGAAAAATTAAATTTTCAACCCTCTACTTTAAGATATAATAAGGTAAAGTTGATGTTTTTCAAACCAGTAATATATTTTTGTGTTAAAAACTAGCATTAAATAATAACCCGTATTATTAAAGAATATGTTTCATTATCAAATTTGGGACCGAACTCTTTAATCTCACTTCATCGTACAATTTTACTGTCTCGCAAGCTTAAAAATGCTAAAAGGAACTTAGCTTTTCTAAAACTATAATAGGAAATTGATTAGAAAAACGTATTCAGGAAATAAAATTCGAAAAGCCACAATCTTTTTACAACAATGTTGTTTTCAATTTCCGGATTTCCCCAAATATCAGCGCAGTCAAATCCCGCATTATTTTCCGAAGGCGCTGCACACTAAAAGCCTTCGTACCAAAGTTCGTTTGCCACTGTGCATCCAAATGTCCATCGTCATCATAATTCAAGTCTTTGTTAAAATGTTTCCTTCTTTTTATGCCATCCGGTATTTTTTGTTTGCTTGTTTGGACGCTGTCAGTTTATCTATCAGTCCTTCTTTCCTTATGCCTGCTATTCATAAATGTTTTGTAAATTATTCTATGAGACCAAAAATTCAGACAAACATACATTAAATAGTTTTAAGCCACTACACTATTGTTGTAAGTTTAACACCCCCACCCAGTGTTTACATCATTGTGTAAAATGAGTGCCAAAATTGCATTATATTACCGCCAACCAATTTACAAAAACGTCGACAGTTATGCTATAAATGGCATAAACAAACTCTAGCATGTTAGAATCTTGGTTCTACAACCACCATCACGACCACCAGGGTTCTTAAGGGAAAAACTACAACAACATTGCCAGAGACCACTTTATGAATATGAGATTTGTTGTGTTACCACCAGACATGTGTCAGCCAAATATGAAATATTTCTTGGTTTGGATATTCATTTCTTTTCGTTGTGTTTTCGTTTGAGAAAATGAGCATTTACCACCACATTGTTCCATAGTTTAGCAGAGAATATCCCGGAATATCGACCCGGAATGTAGCAGTTCACCAAAACACGGAGGGCATAGAACATGATAACTGACAACCATTATGTGGTATCTCAGATCATCTGTTGGGGTACGCGGCTCCTATCACGAACACGTGTCAGCATTTCCATACACATTATTTGATTTTATAATTTCCGCATATTTCCCTGGAGATTATTGCAAATTAAAAACACATTGTTGCACATGTTTACTCAGCCCCGTACGCACACAGGATCATACGTACGGATTGCCACCTGTCCCACGGGTTGTCAATCATTTGAATGTTGCATCTGTGACAGAAGGAAAAATGTAAATAAATTTAATAAAGTGAAAGGCGAAATGAATGAGGTTTAGTTAGCAGCGGTTGTAGATGAGTAAACGTGTCTTTTTATTAATTACGGTTGTTACATTAGCATGGTATTATTTCGCTGATCAATCGGGTCAATGTATCAGCGAGTGGGAGAAAATATACATAGTAGAGTGGCAATTTAAATCTCATGTGCTTAGTTGAATATTGTGATCTACTTTCTAATATCATCAGGGATTTTGAAACTGTAGTAATTTTCCATTTTGCTCCTGCTCCAAGGACCACATTCTTGTTCCACTATATAGTGGGGAAAATTTAATACTAAAATTTAATATAAATCGAAGAGCGACCTTCAAAAATTAAAAAAAAGATAATGTGTCAAGTATGGTGCGAATACAGAAGATACAGTTTAATTAAAATAACAACACCTTAAATGTTGATAGACTACAAACAGTGCGTTACGTAAATATAAATTTATACATAAACTAATTTAATAAATTGATCAAATCATTATTGAAATAAAACCACAAATTCCCTTACTTCCCATAAACCATTTTGAAAAGTTTTTATTGTTTCTGTCGATTTCTCGATTTCTCGGGACCAACGTCGTTGGGTTGGCGGGCTCATAGAGTTTTAGTCGCTATAAATCACTTCGACGGGAAGCGTCGCGCATTTGCCGTGCGCGCATTTTACGAGAACTCTCGTTCATATATTGCTACTAGGCGACTATATTGTGCTGAATATGGACTACGGCGAATTAGTAAAGCTCCGAGTGCTAATTCAATTAAAATATGGGTAAAGCGTTTTGAAAAGACCGGTTCAACATTTAAATCACAAGCAAATGGTAACCCAAGAACATCTAGGACCGAAGACAATGTTGAGAGAGTTATGCAGTCAATACGAGGAAATCCACAAATGTCGACTCGCAAGAGATCGTCTGTCTTACAATTATCGCGACGAAGTTTGAAACGAATTTTAACATTGGATCTTAAATTGCATCCATATAAACTGCAATTAACACAAGAATTGAAAGAGTCTGACTTCATAGCAAGGCTCGCATTTGCTAATGAAATGCTTAATCGATTTTCCAATTTTGACAATATCCTTTTCTCTGACGAGACTCATTTTCTTATGAATGGGTTTGTAAACCGTCAAAATTGTCGTTACTGGAACAGTGAAAATCCCAAAATCAAACACCCCACGCCTCTTGACTTTTTTTGTGGGGATACCTCAAACACAAAGTCTGCAGTAATAATCCAAGAAACATCGTTCAGCTCAAGGAGAATATCCGTGGTGAAATGGCAGCCATTACACCAGTATTACTGAAGAAAGTTTTCAATAGTTTTCGTTTGCGATTAGAGGAGCGCCGTCGTAGAGAGGGTCACCATACAGATGATGTTATTTTTAAAAAATAAACTCCATTTATTACTCTACAATGCCTTAGATTTATTTTAACCATACCTTTTGTATTTATTTTGTAATCTATTTTTTAAATATGCTCGTTCCATTGCGCCACCCTGTATCTCTATAAGACGTTCTATAAGGTTTTGATTTTTATTGAATGTTTTACCTTTTTGTAAAAAAGTTTTAGCCAAATATTTGCAAAATTTTTTTGATAATTTGTCGATTTTTTTCTGTTTTACTCCAACCGATGTTATTAGAATTTTACCCCTGTTCTAACTGTATAAGCATCTATGCAATCATTGCATTTATCAGCTTTAATTGCCATCAAAATTATAACAAAAAATTATCATCAAAATAATTGTTTGTTTACATAGTGGTGAGTAAAAAATCAAAACGGTGAAACAGTTCTTCATTTAAGGCAGTTTATTTTAAATTATAGTTATTATTTTAAAATTATTTGAAAATTTTCAATAAAATACATTAAAGTTTAAATAACGTTTTATTATTCGACATAGCGGTTCTTGCTTACTTTGTTTTTACATCACAATTAGATTAAATTAAACATAAACAGTGTTGCAAAGGGTAAAAACGCAACAAATGTTTGTTTTTCGCCCAATAATTAAAATACAATTTGTATATAAATTTCTTATAAAACGTTCAATAGCAAAATAACATTTTAAAGTTATTTTTGTGTTTCTTTATGAATAAGGTCCTTAGAGAATAATGTTTATGCATGGAATATTTGGAAGTATCTGTAAGCTTTTAAGCAGTTAATTTAACTTCAATTTTTCTAGCATTATTCATAATGGCTCCTACAATTACTTTTATATATTCGCCTATCAAACTCATCGACAATTTCCATGCAATGGTTTTTCCCATCCCATCTCTTAATATATATTAAACCAGCATATTCAAAAATATTCAATAAATTGAATGTTGATTGCTTAAGAGCTGACGTTCAACATCAATTTGATTGCATTTCAATATGATTTTATTTATTAAAATTAATAACATCATCATAATTTCAATAAAATATAATGACTGTCTGATATTGCACGGCATTGCTTGTATTCTATCGTTGTTGTTTATCATTGGTCGCTGCAATTGTAACGGAAATAGTAAAATAATATAATCCAATCAATATTTAACAATATTCAATATGAAAAACACACACACAACTGAACACAGTGAGTTGCAAAGGTGTGTACAAGTAAGTTGAATGTAAACTACAAGCAAGTTATGAATTTATTGTCCATGTAGTCCAATCGCATCATCCCACTAGACACACTATATCATAATCATAACCTTTACATCATGAAAGGTGAGGTTCTTACTAATTTAAAGTTTAAAAATATGTAAAGGTCATTACGTCGACCTAACGCTTAAATGGTGCCAGTAATTTGAAAAAATTATTTTGTGAACAGTGGCAACCTTATAAAACATATGTTTTAAGTTTCAAGGCGCTACGTTGTTTAATATTTTTATTTAAGACATCAAAAGTAAACGATCTCAGTGAATTTGTGAACATGGAAAACATTAATAACCGTTTTGTAATTCAATATTACCATTTGAAAGATCTTAATCCACCTAAGATTAAAGTCAAGCTACATTCTACTCGGAGAAAGTCTGCTCCTTCGTTTAAGACTGTAAAATATTGGGTAGCAGAGTTTAAACAAGACCGTATGAACTGCCAAGACGAACACCCTAATGGTCAAAAAATTGAATTGTCCACGGCAGACACGGTTAAAAAAATACATAAAAAGTGTTGTATGATCAGGTGCGTGAGCTGGCCAAAATAATAGGCATTTCGATAAGTGCTACACATCGCATATTGACCGAAGATTTGAAGATGAGAAAGCTGAGTGAAAGATGGGTGCCGCGCTTACTTTCAATAGAGTAAAATCAGTGTCGTGAAGATGTTTCAATAGAGTGGTTGGCTATGTTTCACTACAGTAAAACCATATTTTTGCGTCGATTTATAACCATGGATAAGACATGGGTCGACCAATTCACACCTGAGACAAAGAAACAGTCGAAGCAGTGGACTAGAATGCAAGAATCATGTCCAAAGAGGGCAAAGACCGTCTCATTTGCAGGCAAGGTCATGGCGTCTATTTCTTGGGATGCGCATAGTATTATTTTTATTGGTTACCTTCAGAAAGGAAAAACCATCACCGATGAATATTATGCTAATTTATTGCAGCGTTTAGGTGATGAAATTATGGATAAATTGTCACATTCGATGAAATGGAAAGTGTTATTTCAACAAGACTATGCTCCAGTTCACACATCCACTATAGTGATGGCCAAAATTGAATTTAAATGAATTAAAGTTCAAACTGGTTCATCACGCACCTTATTTGCCAGATTTACCTCCCTTGGACTATTTTTTACTGTATTTCCAAACTTGAAAAATGGTTCGGTGGTAAAAGATTTGCCAACAATGAACTGGTGGAGTCTGCGATTGATGGCTATTTTAAAGAGTTTGATAGTTCTTACTATAATCAGGATATGGAAGCTATTGAATACCGCTGAAAATAGTGTATCGATCTAAAAGAAGATTATGTTAAAAACTGAAGATCATTTTTCCCAAAATTTTTGTGTGTCTTCATTATTAGGTAGGCTTGTTTTGGGGCCGCCCTCGTGGATGTCAATATAACATACTTGACATATAATATTTCTGATATTTTATCCCTTCCGAAGTATATGGCTACATGAAAACACAAACAGACAAGATTAATTATCATTGTGGTTTATATACAGCCTTTGGTAATAGGAGAGGAATCGTATTTCATCAGGATAATATCAAGCCATACATTAATTAATAATGATCAGCCAAAAGCTGCGAGTGTTCATGGACCGACCAAATAGTCTGAGTCTAGTATCAAGTGGTTGCCTCCTGTACCTGTCTAATAGCGAATGGTTTTGCTGGCGAAAACTTTTACATCAAGAGATGCCCGTGATGATCGACTGTCCCAACCTTGCTGATAGAGACGAAGGGTTCTATGAGAGACAGATAGTATGATTACTTTAATAAGAACCCTCCGTGATCCAATTAAATATAATAATTGCTAGATATAACCAAATGTAAAAAAGAAAAATGTTGGTTTCGAAGGCGACAAAACAAGCTTTGTCTGTGCATTTGTATAGGAATATTTAAATAAGTAAACCATAAATATCCAAAATATATGATCAAAATTTAGCTAAATTGAAATCAAGACTGTAAGAAGCGATTATATTTGGCTGTGATATCACTTTTTTAGGCGGACTTTATCAAAACATTGGCTGCCACTGTCCATCTTCTAGAAGGACCATCCCAGTGTTAATAAAAACTTAGGTTTTTGAATGCTATGGAATTTAGCTATGGCAATTTAATTTCCGTTTACAATAGTATTGGTTTAAGTAAATTCAAATTGAAACCGAAACAATTACATTTAGCTTGAATGACCCATTATATTATAATCTGAGCCGATTATACTCATTTTCTATAACGTTTATCATTGGTTCAATTAAATCATGTTAATAAATCAATTGTTAATAAAAACTTTGATGGTCAAGGTTAGTAAGCAATTAAAGCAAATTATATACACAAAATTTATTTAAATTTACTTTCCATGGCAACTATATCAAAATATACTCGTATAGTTTTTGGAATAATGAAAATATATGTTCATTTTTGTGGAAATTATTTTATAATAGAAGCCTGTGTATGAACAGACAGACAGGCGATCATCGCTTAATCGAATCAGAAAATGACAGTGGGTCAATCGGTGTACGACAAGTCTGGATAGCCAGTTTTCTATTGGAGTATATTCCAGGCTCATGAAAAATCTTTGATTTTTCTTTTTTTTTGCCACCTTTTTTTAGAATTTACTTAATTTTTCTGAGGTAGTTTTTCTCATTCTAATTTATGTATTCTTTTTGTGACTCTATATTTCATGAGTTCATTCCATATTAATTTGTAATTCGAGAGCAATAAAATCAGAAGTTTTACTCTAAACATAAATATGTATATCTAAATAATTCTTCCAACAAATATGTTTAATCATTTTAATAGGATTCAATAGCAAATTGGTTTGTAAACTAATAATGTATGCCTGATTTTGGCACGATGGTTTAGTACACGTGACTATTATTCACATGATCGCGAGTTCAACTCCCTATACAGACACATATCGACGGAATCGCCTCAAACTATAGGGTCCGTTTAATGAGTCTAAAAATAGAGTGCATATAGGCTCACCGTTTATAAGAAGCTCTTCCATATCTCAATCTCAATTTTTAGAACACACTTTGTACAAGGCGTAATTCAAACTATTCTTCAATACTTATATTTTATAGAAACAAAAATCTGCCTATTTTTTAGCAGCCTTAAGGAACTGATAATGTTGTCCAATTAGAAGGTATATGCGAATATGAAAAATTTCCCTCTTATCCAACTGCTAGTATACGATATATTTTAGAGGTACATAGAAGCTACCCCAGTGAGTCATAAAACGGCTAATTTTTCTTACTCTTATCCATCTCGAACAGTTTTATCTGACGAACTTTACACGTTTCCACTAATCTTTATTAGATAGTTATCTTTAAACGAACATAAATTCAAAACTACACATTAATTTACGATCAATTGATCGTAATCATTGTTGACCCGGTAACCAATTCAATCTATGTAAGAAGGCGGCAACAAATAACAATTCATTTGGTTTCCCCACATTTAGTGCTACAAGGACCAAAGATTTTTTAATCTTGTGTATGTTTGTGAGAATTGCATTTAATACAACACACACACTCACATTCAACACCAACAACAATAGTTTGGATTATGTTGACACCAGCTCTCAGTTTGCATTGTCTTGTATCCCGCACTGCTTTCGTTTTGTTGTGGTGTTTATCCTTTACTTTCTCATCGTTACTTTGCTTTTGTTCGTAATGCCATTATATTCATAGTTCGTAAACAATGCCAACTTAAACAAGATTTTCCCATTCTCTACTACAAGTTACTGGCAGAGTGAGTGCATGCGAAGAAAAGAGACAACAATTCGCTCTTGTATTATAATATTGATGATTTTTTATATGGATCATCCATCTTTCGGTTTCAAAAGTAAAGTTAAATAAAACACATATAAAGCTATGATTTCGATTAAACTTTTATTTCATTATAATGCTTATAATATTATAATGCCATTATGTACGAAATACAAATCATTTAAATAGTCGTATCTGGATTCGTTGCAGCAGTGGATTCTTTTGAGGTAGTTTTCTACCATTTTTCGCACATTTTTGGCAGTATCTTGGCGATAACTTGACAAATGTTGGTTTTCAAATGCTCCAACATTTAGGGATTATCTGCATAGACACGATCTTTGACGTAGGTCTGCAAAAAAATGTCTAACAGTGTCAAATCGTATGATCTTGGTATCCAATTGACGTCGCCGAAACGTGGAGTTACGCTTTCTAGAAACCTCTCATGCAATAAAGCCAAAATCGGTTGTGTTGTGTAGCTCGTGGCACTGTCTTTTCGAAACCCCTCATCATTCAGTTCATAATTTTCAACTGAGTGCCAAAGAAAAGTCGGTTATCATACGGCTATAGCGCTCTTTTTGCAGATACAATGACTTTTCCACAATCAATTTGCTTGTTGACGTAACCACCGAGTGAAAAATAAGCTTCATCGCTGGAAAAAATGTTATTCGAAAAGTCAGCATTGAAAGCCAATCAGCATATCTACGGCGTTGTGAGTGATCAGCCGCCTTTAATTATTACGTGAGTTGGACGCTATATGGATGAAGGTGCAAATCCAAATGGAAAGTGCACCGTAGTGAAACAAATTCGTTCTGACCACATGTGTAACTCCTCCAGTTTCTTCAAATTTTTTTATAATCTTACCAATTCCTTCCACAGTAGGTCGATTATGATGACCATAATCACTCAGTAATGCACGAAAAGTGTCCACGTTTTAATCACCACTTTTGTAGTAAGTTTTAACAGTTTTTACGTGTTCTTTGGTTGTTAGAGGGTTTATATTCGTAAATTATAATAAGAACGTTTCACTAAATAAATAACACAGATGGCAGGTATTTAGCAGCTGACAGCCTTGCCACACCGACGGTTTTGAAACCACTAAATGGACAATTCTTTATTAAAGGATACGAATACAACCTTCAAAGTTTTTGCAAACATACTTAAGTACTAAGTACTAACATACATGCAACAACTTTTAATGTATAAGTTAGACTTATTGGCAAAGTAAAGGTTAGTGGCAGAAATTTGCATTGTGCGGTACCAATAAGTTATTCTCAATCTTCCAGGAAATATTTTTTTTCATTCATTTCAAGAAAAGCAGTATTTTTCATTAATAATGAAAATACATCTATTGTGGAATAGCTTAGAATAATAATTCAATGAACAAATCGGAAGATAGCGAAAAAGATCTTATTGGAATAACAAATTATTTGGGTTCTTACCAAATGCCTTTGACTTATGACTGAATAACTGGACATTCTACAAATCATTAATCGCAAACGAACTTTGACAACCGTTCTGTAATATACTTATTTGCAACGATTGCCACATTTTAATCCTCATTTTTAGGAGAAACTTTTCCTGTCTTTCTGAAATACATATTCGATTTGCTATTTCATTCTTCTCGATAAAACCCTGAGCTTCTTTTCACAAACTTAATGTATTAAGGTGCGTACGAGTACGAGTTTATGCACAAAAGTGTGTGCATATTTGTGTTTACAATGCTTATGTATATGTGTACGTAAATTTAAACGCTGTTGATGTATGAGTTACTGTGTCTTACTGCGATAACAAATGGCAACAATCCCCTAGAATAGGATTAAATATTTAAAGGATTGTTGAATATTCTCCTAAATAGTGGTTAGTATGAAGTGCACTCTAAAACGAAAATAGAGTATTTAAACTGGTTAGTTTTCTTTTCAAAAGCGCTTCGAGCAAATAATCAGATTTTTCATTTAAGTTAAAGGACTCACGACAATAAACTGAAAAGTATTGTATAAAATCCATTATAATTATACCTTGTAAATCTGAGAATAGAATCACTATTATATCATTCTTCTCCTTTTTCACAAAAAATGTCTGTTTTAACAAATTTTAAATATGTTTTAAATAATTGAAGGCATTTTTGATATATGAAAATGTTAAATGTTATTGTTTTAAGAAAATACAATAAACGTGTACTTTCTTAGACATATAGCAAATGCATGAAATTAATAAACAATTTCCAGCGAAGCTTTTTTCTGCCCCATGACAAGATAATGAATGAACTTTACTCTTACGGGTTTTTGTACAAAAATAATTTGTTCATAAACATTTTTTAACATTCTATAAATCAAATAAGAATACAACAAAATAAAACTTTTTTGCTTTCCAGAAATTCTATTAAAAAAATACCTGTGCAAACACAAAGGCCGAAAAAAAGTGAAGCCATTTGCATTCCTTTCATTTAAAATTCGATTCCTTCTGTGGCAGTAACATATTAATAATATTTTATTTGAAATCACGAGACTTACTAATCTTTAAAAATCTTGAATCGTTAATTTTTTCAATTTCTTGAAATTTTAAACTTCAAACATTGACACCTTCTAGTAATGAAATCTTGAAATCTTTAGACTTTTAAATTTTAAATTCCAATAACGAAATCTTTAAATCTTGAAATCTTGAAATCTAGACCTCTTGAAATCTTTAAATCTTTAAATCTTGAAATCCTGAAATCTTGAAATCTTGAAATCTTGAAATCTTGAAATCTTGACATTTTGAGATCTTGAAATCTTGAAATCTTGAAATCTTGAAATCTTGAAATCTTAAAATCTTGAAATTTTGAAATCTTGGAATCTTGAAATCTTGAAATCTTGAAATTTCAAATTTTGAAATCTTGAAATCTTGATATCTTGAAATCTTGAAATCTTGAAATCTTGAAATCTTGAAATCTTGA
>JAHXMU010000112.1:30608-80588 GCA_019455685.1 Philornis downsi | reverse complement strand
TTGAAATCTTGAAATCTTGAAATCTTGAAATCTTGAAATCTTGAAATTTTGAAATCTTGAAATCTTGAAATCTTGAAATCTTGAAATCTTAAAATCTTGAAATCATCACCAAAATAGTTGATTAAAAAATGAATAAATTTCCCTCAGGTTATAGAACTGTCAAAAATTCTACACAACGTATTAAATACCAATAAAATTAACTAAGGAGAATTTGAAGATGTGGCAAATCGCCCAGCCCGAATTTTTATATTAACATTCACAAATTTGTAAGAATGATTAGGTGTTAGCCTTTCCATGATGAAATGGCAATGCCAGCTGATAAGGATTGACCACGGAACATGTTACGAATTACAATGGAACTAAAAAAGTCTACATCCTAAGAAGAATTTAACGATGTGGGAAATTGCCCAGTCGCAATTTTCTCAAATTCCCGAATTTTTATATTAATATTCACAACTTTGTAAGGGTGATCGGGTGTAAGCCTCTCATTGATGAAATGGCAATGCCAAATGATCAGGATTTAGGGCATGTCAAGAATCACAATGAAACTGTCAAAAATTCTACATAAAGTTGCAAATAGCAATAAAATCAGCCGTATTTAAATACGATTTTTCTGAACAAATTATTTATTATAAATATTAAAAATTCGCACCCTTTACTTCCTTCTTAGGTAGGGAAAAAATTATTTATAATGTGAAAAAGTTGTTAGTTTTGGAAATGTTTTTTCCTTTTTTTATGTTCCCCATTTTTTTATTTAGCACTTACTTTTTGCCAGTTTTTGGGCTATATTGTTTCTTACATTTATTCAATCCCTTTAGCATTATCTTGTTAAAATCTTGAATTTATTTTTCGTGGTTTGCAATTCTTAAATATTTAAGAGCTTTAGCTGTTGAACTCTTAATTCCAATATTCCGAAATACTTTAACTATTCTACATTTATATGTTTATCGAACTGTACAATCCTTCAATATAAACGTCAACTTTGTACTGCTTTTACAAATATTTAAGATAAACATGTAAAAATAAGTAGTCAGAGGTAAACGGATCTAAAAAGGATATATAATTCAATCACTCACATTCTTAGAGATCCTTAGATCTTTTTAAACATACATTAGGGTATCAATTTCTGCTATCCTTAATATGGGTTTGCGCCTAAATTGTTGCTGCATTGTTGTCTTTCTTGCTTTGTTTGTTTCTGTTCTTGTATTCGTTCGTATGCATTAAAAGCCCATTAAAAAATATTAAAGATAATAATTTATTTAACAATAAATTGTATTCAACAATAAAAAAAAACGCACCAAGTGCTTCCTTCTTTGACAATTATCGTTTTAGTCGATGATTTGTACGTCGTTTGCTGCAAGCCTACCTCCGAGTGAACAAAGTGTTTACGATAACTCAGTAAATTGAGTGGAATTATATTAAAAAATGTACCAAAAGTTTGGTGGAATACATAAAATACTTACGAAACAACATCAAAGCAAATTATGAGGTTTCCATTCGCGCTTGCCGATTCCCATGCATGCAGTAAGATAAATTCATTATAAAGGAAGTCTTAATACCGGCAGAGGAAGCCGGAAATTTGTGGGAAACAAGGCAAGTAGATCAGGCAATATGGGTGGTGGATAATAAGGAATGCAGTACTCGGCCCAAATTTAGGATTTCGAAAAAGGAAATAGTCCCCTTTTATCTTTCATATTGTAAAGCATTTCATTTGATTTCATTTAACTTAAATAAATTAAAGAAAAATTATCGAATTTTTTTCATATTTTTGCTATCCCATAAAATTAATTATGGTTTTTATTAATAATTACCACATTCTTATACTTCATACCACAATCATAGTTTCAACTCTACTACGCTACGCTACTCTTCGTGATCTAAGAAAAAATTAAAACTTTATTGATTTCCTGCTGCAAATATTCGTATTATTACAGAGCCTTCATAAAAAAAAACACAAGAGATGTTATAATTGAATTATTTGAACGTGTTAATGTTTTTAAAGCAGGTTTATGATTTAGTTTGCAATAACTAACAACTACAACTGTGCTGACAAACTAACTGCTTGAGTTAGCAGTCTGCAATTTGGCATAAGAATACCTCATATTCAGCTAAGTTGGAAAAAAAGAAGGAGATTTGCCAGGATATTTTCAACAAATTTATCGTGAAATATGTAACATTTCACACCTTAGTTCTGGCGTTGTTATTGAATTTTTTTTATCAACATTTTCATTAATTTACTAGGAATGAATAATTACTTTTTTGCCCCTACAAGAAATAGGCAGAAATTTCAAATTTATCCCTGAATCTTACGCTATTTCTCCAATTAGTCACAACATAGAAAAGTATTGTCTCAGAAACTAATGATGGGCCTATATATCTTACGTAGAAATTTTCTTTGAAGGCTTTCAGAACAAATTCATCTGTTGTATCATAAACTAGTATTTAGTGCTCTACAGCAAGACGGCGATATAAGTAACTGGTTATAGAGTTATCCATTTTGTTGTTTCAAAACCGGGTCTGGCGAGGCTGTCAGCTGTTAAATATCTATCATCTGAAGTGATATTTTTCTAGTGAAAGATTTGGCATTTATGAAAAAGGATCGTTTAACAACCAAAGAGTGCGTAAAAATAGTTAAAACTTACTACAAATGTGATGATTCAACTCTAGGCTTCCAATGGAACAAAATTTTCGTCAGCAATAAAGCTCATTTCTTACTCGGTGGTTACATTAACAAGCAAAATTGTCGCATATGGCGCTTAGAGACCTGCGAAGTGAGTCTTCGATTGTTAAACGATAAATTGTTATAAACAATTAAATAATAATATCGCCATGTTCATTATTAACCAAAAGCCGCAGATATTTAATTGTTATACTGCCAGACCATTAACATTTGTAGCTTTATCGCTGAATACTGATATTCTGATTTCGCTTGGCCTACTGGTGAGCAATCTATGACAACGTCGAAAATTTACGAAATTTCTTTATGCATACTGCCTTTCACAACTTGCAACTTGCGAAACGAAAGTATTCTGAATTTTCATTATTCTTCTTGTAGTAGTGAATGGCCTCTTTCACTTCACCTTTAACCCTGCACTTCTTATCACTCTCCTAATCTTTTCACCACCAGTGCTTCCTTTTAAAAATATTACATTTTTTGCTATTCTTTTTTCTCGTTTATGGTTTTCTCATAACAATCGTTATAACTAACTTAAACATCGCCCTCTAAGTGCTATGAGACTTCTTCAAAAATTATCCAAGCTCAGTTCTTCAAACCCAAATGTGGTTTTTGAGGTAGTCGTCATCAACTACGTAATATCTTGTCACAGTATGTCCGGTACATCGGGAATAGGGACGTTGTGCCGTAGTAATTGGGAGAGTTCTGTGGAATAGCTGTAGCTATACCGGGTGTTGTCTCATTTTCTTACATATTTTAGCAGAAACTGTCGATGATATGAGTCTATGTTAGCACCCAATATCACATACTGAAAACATGCCTTTCATCCATGAGCACCTGATCACTCTTATGTTTTTATCAGAGGATAACCAAGTTGGCTTGATCTTTATTTTAAAATTTGGTTCCTCGAAACTAATCTAATTGAATGAACTTATTAGTGGAGATGTTTATACGCCGACTGAATTAATCGACTATTTGCAAGGACTATCTTCCCTTTCTATTTTGGCATTCATATCTGTTAGAATCTCCTGAACACATAGCAGTGATATATTTTTCTACATTATAATATAATCGTACGTAAATGGACAGACAGTTCAAATGTGAAATTGATATAATAGGGGTTATAAAGCGTGGCGCATAAGTAACGTTAACGGCGAATATATTGAATGCATTCTTGTGCATTATTTGGTTTTAACTCGTGAACCAATTGTATCTTATATGGGAAATGATGTAACATAAGTAAAATCCTTTGCAAAGACCGCCTAGACATCTCTAACTGCTGAGAACGTCGCCTGGTGGAAGTTTCGGGGTTTTCCTTAATACTTGCTTGCACTCGAGCAATGGTCACTTCATTTCGAACTGCACGAGGTCATCCAGCACGCGAAAGATCACAGACAGCCCCTTGTTGTCCAAAACGCTAAATCAATCGGTAAATTGTTGGAGCGCTAGGAGCATTTCGAACATAAAAGAAATTTCGATATGGTCTGAATAATCGAATGCTGACTTTCAAAGTAAAATAGAACAACTTTGGTTCTTTGTTCTGTGCTGAGTCTTTCCATCATAAATTTCTCAAGAATTGTTTAGTTAATTCTGTAAAGAGACGAAAAAATTAAACTTAAACAAAAAATGTATTCACTGATCAAATCTTAGCATTACTTATGCGCCACCCAATACTTATTCAGTCGCTTACATGGTTAAAGGTGAAGTGCCTAAATCTCTTATCAAGTACAAATCTACTTCCTGTAGGCGTTAATATTTTTTCAATTTTTGCACTCGCTATTGGCAAAAATTATGTGGCCCAGACAATTCTCATTCAATCAAGCCATTGTTGCGTGTGGGGTATGGCGTAAGGCGACATCTTGTTGCAATCATAAATCATTGGTATCAGTAGCATTCAACTCAGATTATAAAAAACTGTTTCTTGCGGCGCAGTTGTGCTCACAATTAACCGTAATAGTATTCTTGAAACTCTTAAAGGAACCGATGATCCCACAAGTATTAACCTGGCAAATGTGAAAACATAAAATTAATGTGAAATGTGTGTGTGAAAACATAAAAGTCTTTTCGGAACAATATTTGATGCTAATTAAACAATTTTCACGTGATCTGCCCACAAATAACAATCCGAAATATAAAAAAATTATGTTACTAACATCAAAACTACATACAGTGACTGGCAAAACAAAGTTCTCTGGAACGGCCAGTATAACAATGGTACAATACTAATAAAAAAAAGTACATATTTTTGAGCTTGTTGGTACAAATTTGAAGTTCTTATTTCACATGCCTGGTTATCATCCTCGTTCCAACGTATTGCACAAGCCAACAATGTACACAGCCTAATGTTATGCTATAAATAATTTGTAATGAATAGAGGTAATACAAGCCTCCATTTGCTGTTAATTTGCCATAATCTCTTTGAATGTGGCTTTGTTGAGCACCACATGTAGAACATCCAATCAAATTAAATCTCTGAACTTAGAAAACTCCAAGAAGAATTAAAAAGATTTTTAAATTTACTTTGGAATTTTTAAGTAGATTTCAATCATTCTTACTCGGCATTTTTCTTGTTCACGATTATATGGAACTTTTTTTTGCATAAGGTTAAGATATAAGGAATGAATACAATCCAATACAATCGATACAAAAAAAGTACAGGTGGAAATTTGAGAATACAGAAAATGAATGTTCGCTAATTCAAGTGAATTCAGGGCTATCATTGCCGGTTTCCATAATATCATCAAATTTGCCTTTATTCATTCGGAATGAATAAGCTTCCTAAGCCAAATGTCTCTTGTCTTCAAATATTCGAAGGAATTCGAAAGCACCAATACATCCACGTTCACAGACAATCATACAATATTAAACCTATACAATCTTCTGCTATCTCCTGTATGTTTATTGTTCGAAACGCTTGTATATTTCGTATACTAGTTCTGATATAAGATAGGAATGAATTAGCAATCTCTCTATGTGTTAGGAACATGCAAAATATTTCTGCTGTCTGCCCAAATATGGAGATGTTGACTGCTAAGAATTATTGAATTGAATTATTTGTTGAGCAAATAAGAACAAACAGTTGAATCGTCTAATAAGCAGAAGGAGCTAACTTTTTATAATAATGTTATATTTGTCAGCCGCCATCAATTTGACACAGGAAATGAAAGCACAGGATATCTGCCTGTAATGTTAGGACCATGAGAAGCTGATTTCTGTGCTATCACCTAAGTAGTAGTAAAGTTATGTGATTATTTTTAGAGCAGCGGATAATGTGAACGACGAAAACCATTATATCCTGGGTTTACCATTCATCATTACCTGTATACTGGCATCGAAAGCGCAGGAGAAAGGAAAGAAATGAAACCTCCCAAATATTGGCAATCTTATAAGGGCAAAGAAGATGCGATTGTTAGCAGTTCTGAGCAAGTATAAGGCTAATATCATTACCATCCAGGAGAACTGAAGTGCAGCAATGTACAGAGTAACATTATGGTCAGCGTAAATACCTTCTAATAGGTGTCATGCATAAAGCATGGTTTGCAAGGCATTCAGATTTCTTATATCGCGGTTTGGACCATAAAGTCACAATTCTCATCAAGAGGAAATATTTTTTCATAACCCCGACTTATGAACTTATTTCGGTGCAAGAAGATGCCTAGAAGAAATACGCGACAACCGCCTTGTCCAGGAAATTAATATTCTTTGGGGAAATTTTAAGGCCAAACTCAGAAAAAGAGAGATTTAACAGTCGGCAAATTCAGTCTGCATAGCAAATCAAAACACGAGAATCGAAACTGACCACATGTTAATAAAGAGATACATACTTCTAGTTATCGGAAAATACATCTTTACAGAAGTAATCAAAATTCATAAAATGTAACTTAAAGTGTAACAAAGAATACCATTCGCCAGTCGCAGAATAACTTCTCACTTATATCAAACGGCTTTCTTAATCAAAACGTATAAAAATATTTTGTCTTAAATTTCTGAACTATGATTTTAATATAACCTTATGTAGAAGATTTAATTTATGACATTCTGAATGTCATTTGTTATTCACCTTAAAATTGTCAAAAAACGATATAAAAAGCAAACCGTGAGTGAATTTTTAAAGTAAGTCTGAATATTCACTCAAAAGCATATTTCACGCTCCCATTCTCAATACGAAACTTTAACACTTAATGCATTTAACATCACATGTTATGGGTTTCATCCATTCTTAATCTAATTATTATAATCCGCAGAGTTATTGCAGAAATCAGTATAACAAATCTACTCAATACTAGTAAATTTTTCTTGAAACGAATAAGTGGAACTTAAATTGATTACATTTTATTTGGTTTAAGTACCCATGAATAATAGTACGTACTTGAAATATGTACTTGAAATATGTAAGTACGCAAACTTGCTCAAATAATTTTCTTAATTATTTTAAGTCAGGAGGTACTTGGCTTTCAATTTGCTTTTCAATTTTACTCAATTTGATTTCGTTTTGACTCACTATTAGCTAACTTTTTTTTTAAAAAGAAAAGACCATTTCTTTCTGTGAACGCTCTAAATGAGCCAAAAGCGGATTACATTGTGCGTAGTTAAAAATAGAGGTTGCATATCTCTCCGTCTAAACCATGGTAATGCAATTGATATTCTGACATCGTTTTGGCTAGTTGGCTCTTGAATATGGTCAGCAAAATTTCACCACATATCCGGAACATTTCATATTTCCAATACACTGCAGTTATCCTTAAAAATGTACGTATTCATCAATACCTACACTTGTACTTCCCTATGTTATCGATCTCCTGCCATTTTAAGAACTGGTTTGCTTTAAATAGACAGTTCACTTCTTTTTGGATCCTCTTATCATTGCTTTACAATACATGTTACAATTCATACAAAGAATTGTTCTTTAAATCCAAGCGCCTTGCCATCTATGAGTCCACATACATACAAGACATTTGGCATGACAGATTTAGCAGATGTCACTGCTTTTATTTCGTGCATATCACCGTTCTGTTAGTCCGGTAGGAAGCGAAATCGTTGTTGCTCTCTTGCCTACAATTTTAGTGGTTAAAAATACGAAAATCTGATATCTGTACTACTAAAGAGAAGATGAGATCATCAATTTTAGCTATTCAGAATGTTAGACAGATTTGACCTGTGTGCTTAATTTTACTCTATGTTCTCACAATCCAATCAATACTTGAGATCAAAACTTTATTATTGTTCTGCGCTCATCTATCCATTTAACCCACATAAAATAACTAAAATGAGATATAACTTAAGCGATGCTTTTTTCATGATTCAGGACAATTCTCTTAAAACGCGAACTCTTTTGCCAAGTCCACGTTGCACTTAATATTTTAGTTTAGCTTTTACCTACACAACCTTGTTAGCAAACGCAGTCTGCAATAAAAACAAACGTTCTGCATGGATACCAGATAAAATCTTTAAAGTCAATAAAGGTACTAAAGCAAAGATAACCGGTTTGATGTGCAACGCTTAAGAATAAAATCCTGCGTTTAAAGAACTTTTTAACAAAGTGTTGCCACGTTATAAGACATCGAACTTAAATATGGGATAAATATTTCAGGTCAACAAAGTTGTCTGATATTAAGTTATTTATTACCACATGTTTATATTGTAAACGTTTTCTGTTTTCTATCATAGGATGACACTCGTACACACTGCCGTAGAAATAATCTCCTAACATTGCATAAAGTGTACATATTATGTTCCTTGTCAAACGCGGTAGAGATCACACCGATTGAGCTAGAAAGCTGAATTTTGGCACAAAAGTATATAATAGCCATACGGAGGCTAAGTTTGTAATTGGTCCAAATCAGCCACATAAGGAAAAACTAGGCCATACTAGGGCTGAACCTATCTTCTAGAAAAAAATGAGTACTTTTTACACTCTTTTCAATAATTTAAGCATTTTAATTAAAAGCAACACACAGTGGTATTGTGTGGGTGCTAGAGATAACCCGCTATAACTCACATAAATTTTTGCGGAATCGCAAAGTTAATGAAAAATGCTAAAAAAAAAATTAATTTTTTAGATAAAATCAGGCTAAGTCCGATAAGAGGGTATTTCTGCCATACCTACATGTCAGACGGTAAGTGGATACTACTTTATCTACTACAGATCACAAGTTGTGAAATTGTTGCATTAGGAAAAAAGTCCGACCGTACAAACACTAAACTCAGTTTTAGAATTATGGAAATTTTCAGTGTTTTTATTTCCAATATTTGTGTCATTTATTTATTATTCTGTGAGGCAAATTTGTAGTATTTGGGTAGAATGTCTAAATTCAAATAAAAAAAACGTTATTCTCCTAAGAAGCGGAAACCAAACGCCCACATTATTCCAAAATGGGGTCTTTTCCCTATACACTACTTGCTACTTGAACGAGAGCTGTTCCCAATACCATTACGGGTATGCTATTATCAGTTGTCTAAATCTATGCGTACGCGAATATAACCTAATTTTGTTGGTCATTTTGGGGCTATTTAATAGAAAAAATATGATATATTTACAACCATAAACGTTTGGTGCTCAGTTCGAAAACAATTTCTTTTTTTAATTTCCAAAAAAGTGTCACCAGCGGCTATAATTTATTCATTAAAACCTGATGTGATTTCTCAAAAAATAAAAATAAAAATTTTTAAATGTAAATTTGTTTTCAAATAAGTGACTTCTCAAAAAATTAATAATCTTTTACATTTACGCAATTTTCTTCATACACAAAACGATAAAATATCGTAAGAAGAATGAAACAATTTATTTTTTCTTTTCTCTTTTAAAAAAAAATGTGTTTTAAGTTTTTAAAAACTATGTTTTCATCCATCCTAAATTTAAGAAAAAATTAATTTTTAATAATAGATTGAAATAATTATTAATTAAATAATTATTAATTAATAATAATTATTAATTATTATTAAAATCTATTATTAATAATAATAATTAATAATCTTTTAGATTCATGCCATGTTCTTCATACACAAAACGATTAAATATTTTAAGAAAAATTACAAAATTTTAATTTGTTTCGTTAATTTCCTCTCTTTTTTAATTTTACTAATTAAAAAATTTTGTTTTTAATAAATTTTAGAAAAATATGTTGTCATCCATCCTAAATTTAAAAAAATTTTAAAAAATAATTTTTTCAATAATAAATTCAAATAAGTAAATTTTTTGCTCTTAAGGGAAACAGTATTCCACGCTATTTATAATTATATTGAATGAAACCATAAAGAGTTTTACTAAGCGAGAGCGCGATGAGCTTATTTTACAATCAGTTAGTTTGCAATGAAAGAGATTGACTATTGTCAACGTTTGAGAATCGTACACTAGACCTTCGAGTGACTGTTACCCTGAAGAGAAGAGGTTATAAATTGTTGCACCGGTTAAAATATAATTTATAGTAAAATTTGAAACTATTTTGAGATTGTTAGGGGAATATATAACGTTATAATTTTCATTGTACGCTCGTACTGGCAACTCTGTTATCATACGTTCAAAGGTAACAAAACATTTGTATTCCTTAAATCCTACTACAGTTTATGTTTCGCCAGATCTTAAATTCTAAAGAGAGGCAGCATCAAAAATCTCTCTCTTTTTTTGAAATTCATTAATAAGATTCAGTTTACTCTTTTCCATTACAGTTCATACGAAAAATAAAACGACCGCTGCACTGAAATAAGTTCAATGCAAAGAAACTATTCTTCAGTTCAATTTGTGTATCCGGCGCGAGAACAGCATCATCGTAAGGCAGTGAAACATTATAGAGATATTGAAAAACGAAACAAATATAAGTTTAATTAAATTTATAAAGATTTACAACGATTGATGATCAATTGATCTATGCCATTCAATTTGATGAAGCTATAATAATCATTTTCAGTATCTAAGTGAAAAAATTGTGAGGAACTTTTCGGGAATTCAAGAAGTGATTAAAACCAAGAATTCCCTCTTAGCATTGGTATCCATAAATGATGAATACAAAAACAAACACAATAAATGCCATAAATTGTACGTAATAAATGCCATCAATATGTTTAGGGGTCAAGTTGTCAATTAAACAATTGACTGTTTACTCGTATCATCATCAGTACTTCCCCACACGCTTTTGCCAAGTGGCTTCATTGCGCAAAACAAGAACAGAACAAAAAAAAAACCTTAAATATGAAGAAACCCGTTATATGCTATTTCATTATCACGTTCCTGACGGTGGCAGAGGCGGCATCCAACAGTGATCTGCGCGTATGTAAATCGGTCACCGTAAGTTCTGTCGAAGATTTGCAAAAGCTACAAAATTGCTCCATTGTAGCTGGCCATGTACGTTTGGCTCTCGTCCAGTTCACAACAGAGTCATTGGCAAAAATTCAGCCACTTGACATTGAGGAAATCACGGAATATCTTTTGGTTTATCGAGTTTATGGTCTGGACACTCTGGAGAGGTTGTTTCCAAAACTATTGGTGATACGTGGCGTCAAACTGTTGTATGATCAATATAGTTTGGTGGTGTATGAAAATCGTGATTTGGAAAACATTGGTTTAGTCTCATTGCTGCGGACCCTGCGAGGTTCTGTGCGTATAGAATCTAATCCTTCCCTATGCTATATTCATACTATAAATTGGGTATCGATTTTGGGCGATACGTCAAAGAAATATCACTACGTACTGAAGGTAAGCGTTTGGATATAATTGAAGATGAAGCGTTCTAGCTTTTGTGATTGCAAAACACCGCCAAAATAAATTTGCATTGGGGGAATAAAATTGCTATGGCTCTTAGGGTGTCACAAAATAGTTGGAATCATATTATAGACAACGACAAAGATTGTCTTTAAAGAAAGACTTTTGCTCATGACAGAAAAAAATTAGATGTTTTAAGTATATATTTAAATTTTAATAATAACAAAAAAAAATATAAATAACAGTACTTGATGAAAAATGTAAGTACAGTGTATAAAAATTGTAGAATTACAGAACGAAATATAATATAAAAACTTTATTTCCCAAAAAAAACACATAAAAATAAAAAAATGCAAAAGTAATTTTGTTCGCTATTTTAAAAAATAATATAAAATGTGAAAAAAGGGGAAATTGCGATATTTTTTTATTCAATTTTATCGAATGGTTTTTATGTCGTCCAATTTGAAAAATAAATTATTTGTTTTAAGGAATAACACATCATAGTTTTTAAAGCGATTAGTTGAGCGTCTGACTTTTAATTAAAAAAAAACCAGAAAAGATGCAAAAATGTAAAGAACAAATTATTTAAGTTAATAAATCAGCGCTTTTTATTTACTTTTAAAAAAACTATTCAATCAGATTTGAAATCGAATTTTAAATCTATACCTCTTTCGCCATGTGTAATGTTATTTTTTGACTGCACCAGGTGTTAGTTTTACCTGTCTTGTTGTATAGCGCAGAATCCTAAATTATGACACAAACGCATTAACCATCACTGGTAGCCTTCGAGAGGAAAGTACTCCGGAAAATATACGGACTCATCACCGTTAACGGAGAGTATCAGTGCCGCGTACGGTATATAAGGATATGTATTTCTAGTCGCCACCTAAATAAGACTACAATTGATGCTTGCTTTTCGGTGTACACGAATGACTTTACACTATCATGCCTAAAGGCGCCAAATCGACATAATTTTTTCTAAAATAAAATTTATTCGTTTAGTTTTCTTACAGCCCACTCGCATAAAAATTTCCACAGACAACTAAATTTTATAATTAAATTCAGTAATTAGTAAACATCGTTCAAGTGGAAGCCGCAAATTACTGCCAAAAATTTTACGTTAAAAAACTAAACAGCAGTAAATCAACCAAATAATTTCGAAAAATACATTTTATTTGAACAGTCATGGAATATGTACTTAGAAATATTAATATTTTAGCCTAAACATTGCATATTTAGAACCGTCTTGCAATATCCTTTAATTTGGTTTAAAAATTTAAACCCAAAGTTCTTCTTCATAGGCCTCCAACTTTGGCGTCGGTTTTGCATAATAGGGAGTCATGACGAAAAATATGACTTATTTATATTTTTGAATACCAACCATATTCCATATCCCCCTCAATCATTCATATTCAGTGGTCAACAAATTATGTTATATATGTATTTTATTATATAATTGTACTTTCAAGATAGCGATGGAGAAGACCAGAATCATAACCAAATATGAAACATTTATTTTGGAATTGGGATAAGTCCGTTTCACAAAACGATTGGAAAATCAAATAACTGAGAATTCTAACTAAAAATTCAGGATGAAATTTATATTTATTAATAAAACAAGTTTTAAATAATAAAATACAACATGTTTTGACCAAATTAACATTCGGCCATAATTAAGATTGTTTTTAAGTGTGGCATAAACGTAACCAAATATAAAATGGACTTACCCAACTTTCAAAATAAACGCTCCATATATTTATGACTCGTTTGCTATTACCAAGAAATCAGAAGCAGACCCTGTGCTAGATATTTAGTTTCGTATAATAAGAAAATACAATTAGAAAAATAGGAAAATACTATAAACTACCCTCACCTAGTAGTTACAGGAGGTAACACAAAAACAAACAAAATTGATATAAAAATCAACGACTTCTGGATTGCTAATTAAGAAGAACAGTCATAGAAACAAATACCATTTATATAAGAAGTGTTCTGCAACCAAATAATGAAAAATTCTGTACCATAAATAGGGTTAAAATTTGTAAAATCTTATCTCTTAATTATTTCCTTCAGAGCTCCATGGAAGATTTAAAAATTCAAATATTTACTATAAGCGGAAGTATAAATTTTAGCATACAAATCGGAGAAAATGGAGAAAGAGATCTATAGAAATGAATATGGTATTCACTGTCAAAGTTTATTCATGTTTTGCCTCTATAGCAAGTGATATTGATAACTGACGTAATTTATTCGTTTGCACCGCTTTCCGGGACGAGCGACTTGTATAGGTGTTCTCCTATATTGGCGGTACACTCTGTGTATCAGTTACCATATTTCCGTTATTGTATTTGCAGAAGAGCAATGCATAATCTTGACCGGTTATTTTTTGATAGAATTTTCTATATCTTTACCGTCTCTATTCTTCCATTTTAAAAGACAGCTGTTGTTTCTTCTCTTCTGCTTGAAACGTTCCCTTCCACGCTGTCGTGTATGCAACACCTTCTTCCTGAGGCTCAATATGGCATTCTTTATCGTAATAGATGTTGCCTGCCACCATATGTAAGAAATATCAAAATGCACATCTATATGTATATACATATATTTCCATGTGATCAGTATGATATATATATATATCTTTGTGTATGAATCTGGTTCCACATGCTACCTCGTACAAATCGTAGTTCACGTCAAAGCTTGCATCCTTGCGTTGTTCACATTATCTTTTGGAAAAACCTATGAAATATTTGCAGAACCCATTGTAATTAAGAGTATACTTGGATCCTCAAACACGTTTTCCATTGAGTGGATACGTATTGTACCCGTTCTTATCGCATACAGGATTTCTATTCATTGTAGGCCACATTCAGGAACGTTGTTTTTGTATTTTAATTCATATTTAATATCAAATTGAGATCAAATTTAATGACGAAAACAATTTAAATATACCATTCACATTTAGACTATTGCTTACTTAATTCATGTGTTGCTCCCCATCTAATATCTTTTGACCTTTTCCACTTTTCCCCTAGAACAACAAATCTCCGAATTACTGTCCTTTATGTCACGGTCTTAATCCTACCGAAAACGATCGACACAAACATTGCTGGTCCCTGGGAAAACTACAAAAGCAACCATTGGGCGATTATACCTATCAATGCAACACAGAATGTGCTTCGGGAAAATGTAACAAGAAAGGAAAGTGTTGCAGCACTAATTGTTTGACATCATGTTCTGAAGACAATTGTCGTTACTGTACAAATCTAATATTGGGCAAGAAATGTGTTGAGAACTGTGTACCGCCATATGTGTTGGTAAGAGTAAAATTTGTAAACACACTTAACCGATGGGATGAGTAATAGCCTGGCCTACAATCTTATTATAGGCGTACGGAAAACAATGCGTTTTGGACTGCTACCGGTTGGGATTGATTCGCGTGGGAGGAGAATGTGTGGAACAATGTCCCAAGTTGTATCGAGAAGTCACCCAACATAATATAGTGACATCATGCTCCCTTAATTGCAATGGCAATTTCACAATAAAAACCACACAAGATTTAGAGGGATTCGAGGATTGCACTATTCTCCATGGTTCTTTAACATTGGAACTCGTAGATATCAACAGTAGGTTCCAATTTATAACTAAATTGGATTTGACTAAATAGCATCTTTCAGCAAAATTTTTTAATTCTGTGGTATTTTCTGTTTTTAAAGTTCATTAAGTTAATAATAAAATTAATAACACAAACACTGGCAAATCCTTAATGATGTTGATATGAGAATCAAGCGGAAGAAGACGATTTCTTCTAGTTGCGGATTTAAATGTTAACTTATTGAAATTTATTATTTTCATATTTAAACAAATTTCGTAATTAAAAGATATCGATTTCTTTCGCTTGAAACCCATGTTACAAATAAATGAGTACAAGTATTTAAAATAAAATTTTTAGACTTTGACGTCGTTCCAAATTGCATTCCTTTGAAAATAACAAAGAAATTGGCTAGAAAGCTATGTGTACTATTCATATTCTTATTGTAAGCTACTAAGTATATGTATTTATATAAAATTTATAACTTTTACAGAAACCAAGATCGAAGATCTGGATAAGGCCTTTTCCAATCTTAGAGAGATTACCGGTTATTTGAAAATCGTAAGGTCGCATCAATTAGTTTCCTTAAATTTCCTAAGGAACCTTCATTCAATCAGTGGTTCCTTTTTGATAGACGATCTGTAAGTATTAGCGAAAGTAATCGCTGCTGGTGTCATTCTTTACCAGCGTTTTTAATCACTTTAGTTATGCCCTCTACGTTGTGGACAATCATCATTTGGAAGACTTATGGAGTACAAGTCAAAAGGTCGCCATCCCTAAAGGTCGTATTTACTTCCATTTGAATCCCCGTCTATGTTATGAAAAAATCATGCAATTGGAAAGTCAACTCAAAGAAGCGAGCGTATCCATTATGGACGTATCACCGAATTCCAATGGCGAAAGAGTGATTTGTGAGTATGACTGTAAAAAATATATCAAATAAGTAGTACGAGAAAGTTAGTTAAGTAAATATGTTGATACTTACGTATTTAAATAGCTATTTTGAAACGAGCATTTCGCCAAAGTTTGATAAGAACTCTTAAAGTCGTTTATTGATGGGACTCTTCTTCCACGTAATTTAGTTCATTATCAAAAATCTTTTATTTGCACTACATGATCTCACTAAAACAATGGCTGTATTTTGACGTACTTATCTACGTATGTACCCACTTAGTCTCTGAAAAATTACGGATCTCTCTCTCTAGTAAAGGATCCATATATCACATCGGTCAAAAAGTCATTTCTTTAAAAGCAATATAATTAGTTCAACGCTATACTAGCATTTAAACAACTTTTTTAAGATGTCTCAAATTTTTCAAAATACTCTAGTTTTTGGAATGACTACATATTTGACCCAAATATTTTATCCTGGAGCAGTTTTCTGGAATTAACAGAAGAAATTCGAATTTCAATTCAAGCAATTTTTCAATGTGAATATAGGCATGTGGCAAAAAAATTTTTCTTCGTCACTTTGTTTTTCTTGATTTCGTCCGTCACTATTTTTCCTTTTTTACGGTAATTGGTGAATAGAATTCCATAATCGTATCGACCCACTTTTGAGTTTCACTTATCGAACTGCCGTTGGGATACAGGAGTATAGTGATTCATTGTCATATATTGCATGAACAAACCCTTTTCACTGCGTTTAAACTGCTCCAAATAACGTTCCGAGTTTATGACACCGTGATGAGTTCATTCTACTGTTTGTTGCCAGTTGGAAAACGTTTTCCTCATGCTCATATATTATCGTGCCTATTACTTCAGCTTTTGACTTAAAAAGAGTCTGGTACAGTCAGGTCACGTAGCCTTATAGCGGACGGAAAGTGGACAGTAGCACGATTCGTGCGCCACCCTGTAGTTGTTTTCGATGGACAAAAGTTTTCAAACCATTGCTGAATTCGAGCATTGTGAATCAAATACAAGTAGTTGAAATGACATGAAACTTGTGACAGGCGTCGAATATAAATTTGATTATTTAGGGTGATATTTACGTTCCCGCGGACTCAATCTGTCAGCTGTTACACAGCTGTCATCTGAAGTGTAATTTATTCAGTAAAAGCTTTGCCATTTACGAATACGTATAGTTTAACAACCGAAGAAAGCGTAAAAATAGTTAAAACTTACTACAAAAGTGGTAATTTTGGCTTTATTGTATGAGAAGTTTCCAGAGAGAGTAATTTCACGTTTTGGCGACATCAATTGGTCACCAAGATCATTTGATTTGACGCCGTTAGACTTTTTTTGTAGAGCTACGTCAAGCACCATGTTCACGCCGATAATCCCTAAACTTTAGAGCATTTGACATACTGCCCGAATTGTGTGAAAAAGTGGTCGAAAACAAATGGTAAGGTCTTAGCTTTATAATGAAATAAAAGTTTTATTGAAATCATAGCTTTATGTGCGTTTTATTTAACTTTACTTTTGAAACCGAAAAATGGATAACCCTGTATATCGCGAATACTAACTATTTTGCCACGGTTGGCCTAACCATATGGATATATAAATGTTATGTAATACTTCTCTTTCGAAAACTGATCGGTCAAGATTCTGCGGAATAGAGAAAAAGTATGTATAACTTCTGTCCAGCAGAGCTGAATACTATACGAGGATATAAGTAAACGATATTCTCTATTTATATAAGCAGTTTACATAGTCGAGTGTAGACAGATTTACTTTATGTGTAGACAAAAGACTTGGTTATGTCCTCGTTTACCGCCAAACACACCTAAGGATTATGTATCTGTTTAGGACCTCGTTTAGTGCTAAAAAATGCTGAATAAGATTATCTACATTAAGACTTCGTGTCGTCCAGTGTTAATCCACAAAAGTGCATCAACTTCACTTCGAAGGAAGCTTTTTAATCAGAAAAAATGTTTTTTGTTTTTAGGATCTTTCATGCAATATGAATATCTGTTCAATTGTTGATTTATCAGATCTAAAAGAATGCCTAATTTGATTGGGCAAAACAAGATTCCATTTTTCGCTCCACTACCGCTTTTTATTGCTTGATTTGGTTTTTTTTTTAATTCAAACCATGTTCAGAAGCTGATGTGCATAAACATGATATTATTTCCAATTTGTCCTCAGGGATAATCTGTGGTTCGACTTAAGATTATTTCAATTGGGTAATAATCATATTCCCTACAGTTTATAAATCTAGATTATTTAGTTTTGACTCTTTCTGAAAAAGTTAGAAATCTATTTTCTCTCAACCTATTTAAAAAGAGTTATGAATGGATCTCCATTGTAAAACTATTGGCAACCTTTTAAAGCGGATATTTAAATTTTAGGTGGGTTTGCTGTCCGCAAATTAAATGCAACAATTGAGGCCTACAACGCTAACGAGGCCCGTGTCGTGGTAGAACTTTTATCAATTGATGAACTCATACCACTCCTTGGATATCTTTATTACTTCAAAGAGGCCCCACAACGCAATGTAACCATATTTGACGGTCGCCATGGCTGTGGTCATGACAGGTATTTTTTTCATTCATTATGCTTTTTATAATCATAATTGTGGCAACCTTTTCAGATGGCGTTTGGACGTAGTTCTTGGCAAACGAAGACGTCATGTATTGAGGAATCTAAAACCTTATACGCAATACGCCATGTTCGTGAAGACTTTTACTATAACCAACTTTCACTATCAAGTGGAAGCTATATCAGACTTACTATATTTTCGCACAGCGCCAGCTAAACCGGGGCCAGTGGCTAAGATCTATTATCGTTCATTGGCAGCCAATGAATTGGTAGGTTAATAAAAAATTGCGAAATTGCATTTTTGCTTATCATTCGCCCTTCTCCTGCTTTCTGCCGCTCACCATATCTATCTCTCACTTACTCTGATTCCATTCAAAACCGCTGTTTTCAACTCACTCTAATTCTGACTATACTACACCTTTTTTCTTTGCAACCGACAGGAAATACATTGGTGGCCACCGCGGTTAACAAATGGTATTATAGAAAAATATCTTCTCAAATATCAGGTGGCAAATACAGGTAAGTATAACCAGCCTCCACATGTTGGCCAAAAAGAGACTACTGTACGTTTTCTTTTTACACTCCTTTTCTTAGAAGACCCCGCGACAAGGAACCAACCGAATCGTGCAGAGAAATGTGATTGCAACTTAGTACACACGGAATACTCTGGTCCTGTCCCCTTAGACGAAGATTACTACAAAAGGGAACAAATGATATACGATGAAGCTTTATATAACTTTATATATGTGTAAGTACACACACATGTATATAAGTCGTTACATGACAAAAATGATATCCAATCTTTACCACCGATTTCTACGTATCAGAAGTTGCAACATATTTTTCTTCGTTGGCTGAAGTGAGATAGGCGTTGCCAGAGTTGTACTGAAAATTCCTGACTTTATCACAGTAGTAACACTAGTTTTCCCCTTATTTTCAAGGATTTGAATCCAAATTTTATTAACTCAGTTATTTACAACGAAATTTTGTGCTGTAAAGATTTAACATACATATTTGTTAGAATTTCACTTTTCTTAATTCAGTGCTAAGCATTCAGATCTCGTCAGGAGATTCAAAAGTTGTGTTTTTGAATTTGATGCTTATGGATCAGGAGGTATATTTTTATATTCGATTCTCAGTATTCAGGTCTCATCAGGTTAGCCATCGATTAAAATAAAAACAATACAATATCGTACATACTTCTGCACTGAGCTGCACAGTAAACCGAAATTTCCGTACTGGATGGCATTAAGCAATAGCTTGGAGGGTTGTATTGAAGAATAATAAGCCAAATTTTCTATTGAGGAAGATTAAACTGAAGCTTCGGTACGGCAGCAGCTCATTATTAATGTTGCATTGTCGTTCGGCGATTGGTGATAAAACCTTCCTCCTGCTGACTCTCCCTACTTGTGTTTGATCATGCTACCAAATTAGGGCAAAGTAAATCCCAATAAGCAAAGCGATGAAGAATAATTTTGTAATTGAGTTATGTAATGTGAGTGCCGTATTGTGTTGTCGTGGCTAAAGGTTTATGCGCACATAATTGACTTATTAAGGTGGTGATTAAAATAGGCATTCTTATGTGTTATACGCCACATTTAGAAAATAATTCCAAGTGCTTCCTCAACGCTTCTCCAATTCATCATGCCAAGTTTCGAAAGTATTTCAAAAACCTGTTCTTTCCAATGGAACTTTGGTCGCTCCTTTTTTCCACCACTCATTGAGTTCGTTGTCGAAAACTGTTCGTACTATAACAGTTGGGTCCATCCGCACAACTTTACACAACCGACGGAACCGCATGAGCTTAAGCGGTATAGAGCTCATACAGCTCATTGTTCTTGCAACACCGACACTTTCCATTAACGATGATGGGTCCATATATTTTAAGTGGTATTTTCCTCTCGAAGAATCCCACCGATTCATCCACTTAGGTCATAACCCAGGATTGTACACCATATAGCATAGCAGGTAAAGCCAACGTCTGGTCTAATCGGATTTTTGTTTGTTTAAATCGCTTGTTTAGCCCATAGTAATATCTGTTAGCAAGCAATTCTATCTTCTTAATCTGCCTCGTTTACCACCAGGCCCATTTTTTCTGAATTCTTCTCAATGCTCGAGAAGGCTGCAGCGATATCTGGCGGATACAAGGATACAAAGTAAGTAAAATCATCAAAACTTCCCCGCAGCGACCTCTAGAAATTTATATCGCAGAAGGAAGATATACAAACATCCAAAATTAGGTCGATTGGCCAAACGTTATATTAACCAAGTTCGGTGAAATGTCCGGCATTATACTGCGAAGGTATATTGATCTGAATTTCGGATGTCCTTGGCAAGCATACAGATCAGGTGCTAACAGCAGGACATGACTGCACGATTATGATGTCGCACTTTTCCCACGAGATATGACTGTAGTACTGACAATGACCAAATTTGAACGGTTCACGTAACAGAATAAAATTTATGGAAACCATTAAAGTTTGTCGACCACTAAAAATTGTTTGAGCCATGTCCAATAGATGTATACTGTAACTAAAATAATAACTGATTATGTAACTTCCATTCAGAAAGTGTTATGGGTAGAACAAGATTGCCGCTGTGAAGCTACAATTTTTCTAAAAGTACAATACAGTACTTTTCAAGATACGGCTTGTCTAGATGCGGCTTTTGGTAGTGGCAGTGGACTAATTGCGATGGTTCTTATGATACGTACGGTATGGATGTGTATGGTCCGATGTTTCACCCATATTCGTTTTGTTTACTTTTTACTGAAATCGCTGAAATTTGGTTTCCAGAATGATTAGTGTGCAATTTCATAGAAAAATTACTTGTAATTAATGTGTATGACGTAAGCCCTTAACGCGTTCTCTCTCTTCTCTCCCCTAGTTCCAATAAAAAGAAAAAAGTCAACAAATCTCTTCCTGATCCCAAAGAAATGGAAGAGCGCTTCCTAAGGGTGCACGAGGAAATGGTAAATGCTTCCATTAGGGAGCAAGAGCAAGGAGCGGAAGATTTTGAAATTAGTCCAGTATTATCGATATGCAGTCGGCAAAATCCCAGTGTTGCCTACAAAAAGGAAAATAATTGTACTGAACTGGAAGAGATCGAAAGCAATTATGAGATAGATGGCGGTACTCATTCCTTTACCTTGAAGCAACTACAACCTGAGGTCACATATCGCATAAGTATACGGGCCTGCGTCTACGGCTTGGGTAATGGTTGTGGCCCCGAGACGGTTGTATATGCGGAGACTGTTAGCAAACGATTGGAAGTATTCTTAGAGAGGCTTAAAATGGCAACCGCCGATTCAATGTCAGTAATTTAAGCACTACAATTATATATTTACTAATTTTACGTTTGTTCGTACGTTGTGTGAATGAAAAATGTTAAATAAAATTTGCATGCCGCTTTAGTAGTTTTAAATATTATATTTATTTCGTGCAAGGATCTTTTAATACTATTTACCCACTGAATGTGAGAAGCTCTCCAATGTCTAATTCATGAGATGCAAGGGAATTTTTTGTGTTCGCGGAAAACTTATCTATTAAATTGGAGTATTTGAGAATTATATTAACACCTCCATCAATCAAACTTCAATGGTTAAATAAAGCCAAATATGGTTTCAAAGATTTTGGTTTCATATTAAGAACATTGAATAAATTAATTTTATTTGTAAAAATGCGGTAGTATTTGAAGTCGTTTAAAAAATGCACGATTCCAATTCTACAATTTAATTTGATTTTATGGGAAGATCCTAGTATATATATATAGTAATATATGCATCAAGTCATTTTTTACAATTGTTGATTCTTTAAAATTGTTTTATCATGATACTGTAAATAATGTTTGATTCTAGGTTTGGTTGTGTCTTCTGCATTTTATGACTACCGTAATATTATCCAAATGTTTCTAATCTTATGCAATGATGAGATTATTATAAGAATCTCGTTTCCATTGATAAATGAACACTAAGCCATATAAACATAAAATTAGAGTCAGTATATGTATTTATAAGATTCCAGGAAGGATATTTGTAGAAAATCCAACTATCATCCAAATAAATTAAATGATTCAGATCCGACTTAGCAAATTGGATCCGATATAATGTTGTTATAAAAATACATATCTAAGACGACAAGACTTGTTTTTGCCAAGTTCTAATTTGTTTTTAATATTGATCAGCTTTTCTAAAATGTTATTATTATTTTTTTTAATGTAATATAATTAAAATAATAAGAAATTCATGCAGGTTGTATTATTTGGAAAAATTTTGTTTTCAAAATAAGTTGCACAATAAGCAACCAACTTCAAAGAAAAGTATCGAAGAGTTTCACAAATATCTGATCTTGGCCATCAACGGATTAAAACACGTTTAATAATAGGTTAAATCATCTACAATGCACTACAAAAAATTTAAAAAACAAGTTGTAGAAAATTGCTCTTGATTTATTATATGTTGAGCAACCGATGGTTAAAAGTGTTGTAAGCAAATGAATTTGTCAAATATAATAATTTAGACGTGTAACTCGAAGAAGTTTAATGCATAAATTCACTTTTAAATTTTGTGCCAATAATAGTACCAAATTTGGTAGTCACATGGGAATTATGTCAAAACTCGGAACCGTGTAATCTATTTATAACCTAGAATGATATTTCAGGAAAATCACGAAATATTCGACACTTGGCTTAGAAGAAATATTTCAACTATATTAGTTATTTGTTATTTATAGACAAATTATTTTATCAGTTGTAAAATATCTTTGAAAGGGAGTAATTTTTTAAACGATTTTTTAGACGATAAACGAATGACAGATATTTTAATTAGAATACTCCGCGTCATGAATTACTCACATTATACCAGGTTATCCATTTTTCGGCTTCAACAGTAAAGTTAAATGAAACACGCATAAAGTTATGATTTCGTTGAAACTTTCATTTTATTATAATGTTAAAATTGCCATTATGAACGAAATACAATGTCATTTAAACGACCGCTTCTGGATTTTTTACCTTTGAGGTAGTTTTCGACTACTTTTTTGCCCACTTCGGGCTCTATCTCTGCGATAACCTGACGAATGTTGGCTTTCAAATGCTCTAACTTTTGAGGAAAAAAGTTTGGCGGTGTCAAATCGCCTGATCTTGGTGACCAATTAAAACGAAATTACACTTTCCGGAAACTTCTCATTCAATAAAGCCAAACTCGGTCATGTTGTGTGGCTCGTGGCACCGCCTTATCGAACCCACATATTATCTAGTTCATAATCTTCAATTACAGGCCAAAAAAGTCAGTTATCATACGGATTATCCTCTACACTTTCATTAACAGAAGCTATATATTCGACGTACTACATTGCGATAATGCACAAGCCTGACCACATCTGTAACGCTCCCAGTCTTTTCAAATTACTTTATAACCTTACAAATTTCAGTAGATCGATTATGGCGACCATAATCACTACGTAATACACGTCTGAAGCACAGCTTTTGTAGCAAGTTTAAACTATTTTTATGCGTTCTGCGGTTGTTAAACGATTTATATTTGTAAATGGCAAACCTTTCACTAAACAAATAACACTTCTGACGAAAGGTATTTAACAGCTGATAGCCTGGCCAGACCGGCGGTTTTGGAACCACCAAATGATTAACCCTCTACATATACATACATATATGTATGCACCACCAAAGGTCAAGGTTGTTGTCTTTGCTTTTTCATTTATATCCACAGTCAAAGTCATCGCTGTATTAGATTGTTCGAATCAGATTGTCATAGCAAGCTACAAGAACAAGAAAAAGAGAAATAAAACTCCTCCACTTGTGCAAATTCATGTTTTGCAGAACTAAAGTTTACATAGCAAAAAACTAGCAATTCCCGCCTAGGGCTCAAATCTCAACAAAAATTTACTAAATTGAAGATATTACTCACATTAGAAGCGGACGTTCTCAATTTTCCGGTTTCTATAATTTCTTTGAAACCACCCATTCAATATAAATGAAATTCACTCCAAAGCAAGTTTCATAGTTGATGTATATGCATGGTTTTTGCAACTTTGTTTCGATATTTCAGATAGATCCAAAATATATGCCAAATAACGATTTTTGGTTTCTAGCCCAAATTTAGTGTTTTAAAATAGTCGTCTTCGAAAATGATTTTCATAGGCAAAGCTGTAGACCTGTTTTTTATGAAAAGCTCAGTTACATTTATTTAACTATTTTTAAACACCATATTATGAGTGCTACAGTTTCAATGAATTTTTAAAATGGTGCTAAACTAGCAGATTTATCTGACAGATGTAACGCTATTTATGAATATGTATATGAGTCAGCGTATCATCTCTCTCAGATTTGAACAAAATTGTCGAATTTATCTAAAAATATGAACGTCGTCTTAATAAATATTTTTTTATTTCACTCAATTTGCCCAAGCGGTATTTTAAAGGGAAGTTATGAGTCATGCAGTCCCATAGAGTAAATAATAACAAGAATATGTGAATAATGACAAATAACGAGCCAGTCATGTCATTCATGTCGCAATGATTTCACTAATTTTCTAAATCATTTCTCTTAAATCGCGAAAAAAAGGTGACAAAGATGAAACGTTAAATTGCCGCTTGTTATTTATCTATTATTACGTATTTATTGTCATAATTCTGGCTTGAAATAAACATATTTGCAAATAAATATATTACAATAATGTACATTTCACTTTACATTCCCAATCGGAAATTTGTATCCGCTGCGCTATTTCAACGCCACCAGACGACCATCATAAGAACTATTTGTATCCAGAGAGTGTACAATCTGTTGATATATTTCTTTACTCTATGCTTCGTATGAGCGATAAAATTTCTTTGCACTCTCTTTTTGTTCCTCCAATTCTGACATTTATTACAAGGCATTGGCATTTGTTCTTTGCCAACAAAGTTTTTTTTCTTATATTTTATTCGCACAATACACTTTGAGAGAGAAGTAAGATAAATTGCTTTGTTAAGGAGCGTGAAAACAATAAAAACGACAATTTACAAGTACAAAATTAATATGTATTAAAAAACCGAGTCGCAATTGGTGAATTATTCTTTCAAGAAAACCAGACTACAATGAAATAATAAATAACATCAATAACAATTATGGAAGCATATTAAATCCAAAAAAACGAACAATAGAATCGCAGAACAATTAAGTAAAGTTTAAAAAAATGTGAACAGATTGGATTTGGTTCGCCATCAGTGCTGTGCAACTGAATCAACGGGTGTTATTGTTGTTGTGTAGCCTAAGCGGAAAAAAGACATTTCTTTACGTCAGCAAAATGAAATCGTCAGAAAATTTGTGGCCGATGTCTGCCTTTTCTACTTGCATGAAGCGGCCTTCCGGTGGCAACTACTACACTCTTAGAGAAATATAAACAAATTCCCAAATAGCGCCAGCGGTAAACGTAAAATATTAAAGTACAACTAATGATATTGTTGTATTACACATTGAAGAACAAAAAGCTAAACCGGGAGAGGAAAATATATGCATAGCCGTCGTATTATAATTGGTTTGATAAGACAAACCATAACAGGACAATGGTAGTAGCTCTTGTATATTGAATAATTCGCTTCATTTATTAATAGAACTGTTCCTGCACTTTGCGCGATGCTTGCGAGCGAATGTTGTGGGTAGAGTCCACGAATTAAAAGGCAATTTGGATGAAGATTGTTGGTTTATGTACGTTGCTTGCGTTTGTGTGCGTGTGGATACGTGTGCACTTCTCTGCCGCATGATTTGCAATCGTCAGATATGATAGATATGTTCAGGCTAAAAATTGTACTTTTACTTTTGATATCGTAATGTTACGTCATTGCTCCTTTTAGTAAGGTTTTCAATGCCGGCGTAAAACATCTCAATGATGGAGGTATACAGTACAGAGCTTTAAGCTCTAAAAGGAAAATTATTATATAATTTTTTTTTTTTTTTTTTTGATTACTTCGCCCAAATTTTGCAAAAACCCTTTTTAATTATCAAAAGAAAAAGACCGAAAAAACTAACATTTAAGAAAAAATCAATCAACAGTGGATCGATGTATGTTTCAGAAACAAAAAAGTTTTTTGAACTTCAATAATTGTTTTACTTAATTTTTGTTTCGTAAAAAAAGTTGCAAAATTTAAAGCTTGCTTGACAAATAAAGTTTGGGTGAAATTCATTTTATGAGGCGGTATTTGCATTTCGTCAGATCTGGCAACCGGTTGTATGTTTGATTTGACAAATAGATCAGTCTAGATCAGAACTGGACAAACTGTGGTTTGTTACATTTAATTTTGTCCGAATCTTGTGTAGACCTTTTTTTTATTTTTGTGTTCAGTCGCTGCTTCTAGAGCAAATTAGGTCCACGAACAAACTGATCTCATTTATTAACAGTTGGTTATTATGAGAATAATGAAACCGATATTTATTTCATTTCATTATTTATTTCACATTAAAATTTTGTGTATACGATATACTTGGTAAATTATACTATTTATACGCTATTTGTATCCCAGAAAATTGAAAACAAACTGTATTTGAATACGTTTTACACACATTTTGGATATTGAACAATAACTATTTCGCTTATCAGAATTGTTATGTAAACAGTGGATGAAAGGAAAAATACTGCAGTTGCATTCCATAGCGATGAATTCTACGACTCACAAGTTTCAGATTCACTTTATATTGAGATTAACTGGATGAAAGAATTGTCTTGCTAATTCTAATGAGAAAATATTAGAAATTCGCCTAAAACATGTAGGTATAGTAGCAATTAACGGAGTGGTCATGTTTGTAAGGTGAAAAAGTGAAGTTGATAAAAGAGCATTGTTTTCTAAAACGATTGTGGAGAAAAATTATTTAAATATAAACAATGCATTAATGTTTGTTCGACTCTATTTGCTGTGATCATTGTCAATTTAAAATTTACTGATACTTTGCTGATATTTTCTTCAAAGTGTACTCTTAATTTAGACTGTTAATTTTATCCATTTTAGATATCATACACACTTGTACATATATTATAAAATATGTAAAAATTTTGCCTTTTTCTCCCAAATTTGCATTCCATAAAATTATCTATATAACATTATTTAAATATTATATTTTAAACCTCAAGAGAGTCTGAAACGTTATTCGTAGCTTCTGAACGTACTTTTTTTTGTATTTGTCCCGGTGTTTTCCTGTGTTTTACATTCATATTCTACAACTTTTATCTGTTAATAAATTAATATTTGGTCCACTTTTTTTACTTTCAATAATACTTTTCTGCATTTCCGTTGCGATTTAACGTTCTGTTCTGCTCCGGTTCTACTTTTTTTCAAAAAGCAAAAATGTTTTCATTTAACTTAAAACGATATCACTGTATATTTTTGATGTAAATTCCCATCTGAAAATGGAAATATTTTCTTGTTTTGAAATGTATTTGCAACAAGTATTCACTAGTCAGTTTATCTTAATTTCTGTTACGGGCATTCTTTCTCATGATTTTAGGATTTTTTCGGCAGGTCATGATTTCAGGTTTTCGAAACTGTCGGATAGTTGTATACACTGAACTGTCAGATACGTTTTTAGTATAAATTTTTTTTGGTCGCTTTGTTTTATTATTTTGAAACGTGATGCTAAACGATATATATTTTATTAAGGTATGTCATAATCCAAACAAAATTTAATTTTTTTATTATCCCGACACAAAAATATCAAAAAATATATACTAATTATGTACTACTAACAATTATGCTCAAAATTACAAAGCTCAGAGAAATATTATTAGAATGTGCAAAAATCCAGGAATGACTTGGCGATAGACTACTAGTTCGTGCACTCCACCCTATAAATGATTTCCTTACTATCTACAAAACAAAAATAAATTATTGTATTCCAAAAAATTCCCAAAGGAAAAACCAAAGGTTACGTTATTATTATTAGGACAAAACGTATAATAAGTTTCCCAGATCTCTTTTATCTTTTCAATATTAGTTCCTGATATCAGTTAAAGATGGGGAATAATCTGAAGCATATGCATAGTGTGAATTAATTTATATTATACTGTTAATGGTAGGGAAATATCAGAAGAATTAAGCTACGAGAATACTTAATATAAACCTTCAGAAGTCAGTTTATTATCAAAAATTAATCCCAAGCACCTGTGGTATCGATATCAGTATCCAAATCATTGGCGAAACCATACAGAATAGCCTTGGTCTCAGATGGGTTATTACGTAAATAATTTCTGCCGGACAGTTATTAATCTTTTATTTGTATTTTAGCAAAAAGTATTTGAAAGCCCTTGTGGGGAAATTTGAAAAATCAAAATCTTTGATTACACTTCCCAAAAAACGACTAATTTTTCTGAAAATTTCTGAATTTTTCTTACTTTTATTCTGTCTTGATTATGCTAAATTTCAACACTAAAAGCAATCACATAGAGAGATTGCTTTAGCGAATTGCTTATGCTTAATAGACAATAATCAAGTAAATAAAAATATAAACTTGTATAAAAGTATTTGCTATCATTTGTACACATGAATTTCGGTCAATTTTTTTTATTTCATTATATTAATATAGCATTAGTATTAGTGTATAAAACTGATCCAGATTAGTATTCGACATTTTTTTTAAATAGTACTCCGATTAAAATTCCAACAGATTTTATCAAAAGAGTTTTTACATTAACAGTTTTAAAACATTCCAAATTAAAATTTTTGTTAATATTTCGTAAGATTCTAAATGTATAAGTATAGATACTGGTGACAATTTTCAATTTACTAGAAAATATTATAAAAATGGGAATAGAAATTTCATTACGACTCCAACACACGTTATTAAATTATTGTTTTTGAGCTTTAACTATACAAGGTACTAGAATTCAACAAATGATCTCACGAAATGCGCAAACAGCTGAATTTCTTTCATTAAACTTATATATTTCTAGCGGAGTCGGAAGGAATTTATTTATTTTCTCAGTCAATTAACACACATTTTGCGGACTAGAATACTAAATGATAATATGCAAATTTAATAAAATTTCTATTCGAATCAAAAATTTGTCTCAAATGTCGCAGTAAATATAGATTTAAATGGATTTTTAAAACTTTGTAACCCTTTTATTTGTTTAAAATGTAGAAACTTCCAGAAATTATTTTTATTTGGAAGCTGCAGGCTGCGAAATTTTTAAATAATTCCTATTGACAAATATGGGATATCACTTAAAAGAAGCATTCATAATATAATTTGAATGTAGATTATATAAAATAATCTGTTAATATGTGTTCCTATAAAATTTACTGAGGTGCAGAAATTATCACAGTGTGGTTGAGAGAAAATGGATGAGGCTTACCAGGCAAGTTTTTGATCGGTGACGATGTGGATTCTACGGTCGAGTTCGTAACTGGTGCAGTACTTACCAGGCAGTATAGATATTTTTTTGTTGGTCTGTTATCTGTTGTCTGCCATTCTGGGTTGCCAGTTTGTTTTTGACTGATAAAAAGGTTAGTCGTGTTTTGGTGTGCTCTTCGATTTTTTACTATTCGAAAAAATGGATCAAAGAAACTGTATTAAGTTTTGTGTAAAAAATGAAATTAAATGTGCAAGGACATTTGAAATGTTGACTGTGGCGTTTGGTGAGTCTACTATGAGCAGAACACAAGTTCAATTGTGGTATAACCGGTTTAAGGAAGGCCGAGAAGATGTCAATGACGATGCTCGTCCTGGACCGAAAAAAGCACGTCAAGTTCGATCAAATGTGAAGGTTTTGCTCACTGTTTTCTTCGATTGCAATTTTCCTCTTCCCAAAACTGAAGACACCGATGAAAGGAAAGTGTTTTGCTACGATTGAGGAGATACAAGAAAAATCGAAACAGGAGCTGTTGGCTATACCAAAAAGCGCGTTTCAGAAGTGTTTCGGGGATTGGAAAAAACGGTGGCATAAGTGTATTTGAGGGGGACTACTTTAAAGGAAATAACATAGAAATTGATGAATAAATAAATACTTAAAAAAAGGGAAATAACTGTTATTTTTTGATCACACCTCCTAGATAACAGAAATGTCGAAGCGTCTACTGTTTCTAAAAATATTTGAAGTTATAACTTCCTTTATTCACAAATTAGTAACTTTATGAGGCAAAAAAGCCTGACTGATGATGGTCGTTTAAGTTGGTTGAATCATGTATAATTTCAACATTTCAGTGTCATTGGAGAGAATGTGTTCATTTATTGGATTCCTATTTTATCACTATTTTATGTACAATAGCAGAAAGATGGGAGTTCCTTCCACTAATATTCAGTATGAACAGGGAGTGCTTTGGAAAGAGAAGTAATTGTAATTGATAAATTTTTGGAAAATTGTTATAAACGAATCCAGCTACTGTAGTAAACTGTAGTAACCCTGCAACTAGTTCATAGTTCTACAGTTTGCAATTCGAAATAGTTTACAAGTCCTTATTAAAAAACTGGTACGATTTAGTAAGCAGTTTGCTGCTTTGAAAATGCTCTACTAAGATAGAGCAAATCCTTGTCCATATATATACAACTGCAGTTTTTTATAGTGGAGTATTATAGGTTTCAGAAAAATTATATCTTTTGTATAATTTTGTCCTTAGCTGCATGTCACTTATTTCAGACTAATTCTGCACTATATGACATAGAAATAGCGGATAACTGACGGTTCAAAACTTACACTGAACTGGCGCCATTGAACTAGCCTCAAACTAAAATTAACAGAATTAGTATAGGTAGCTACATGTTTCACAAAAAAATGCAAATGCAAATAAATCATCACTAATATTCTCTTTAGTTTCAAATTAATGAGGCCCTTTTGATGTTTCAAAATGTACTTCTCTACTTAACTTTAACAATTTAACATCCCTGTTAAGCAAACAACAATGCACAGAACATACATCATATATACAGTATAGCAGTGTAGCGTGCAAGCGAAAAAGTAATAATTCCTCAGCCGTTATTTTTATTGAATGTCCCGTTGAACAATTAGTGACGGTGATATTAAAGGAAACTGACATAAAAATATTATTAATTTAGACTTTTTCTTTTGGAGTTTTGTTTTAATCGCGTTATGCTTAATGATGCAGTAATGTAAAAACATTTGCAGATACCATTCTTCTCCATATGGTTAATATTTTGACTGCCAAAAAAGCCCCTTTCACTTATTGTTGTCATAGGTTTTTTCCACCATTGCCATTGTACACAAGAATTTATTGTTTTGTGGGATCTACAAGCGAAATGATCGCAAATTGATTCAGTTTTATTTACAGTCATCGCTTTATGTGGCTGTTGTATTGGTACTTAATAGGAAACCATTTGACCCTGATTGGTTTAATTATAAGCGTAAAACGTACTTGATTGTGAATTGTAGAATATACCATAAATCATTCAGGTTTGTAACCATAATGTGTTACCTGGTTTCGCAATCTACTAGAAAAACAAGAGAGAAGCAACGATAGCTGTTTTGTTCTGCAATGGCGGACAAACAACTGAGGAATAGTTTAATCGCTTGGAGCACAATAACGAGTAAGAATACATCGTAAGCTACGTACGTTTAGCTTTTTGTCACATAAATGGAAGGTTGTTGACCTACGGTTACACAAATAACTTCATAATATTAAACACAACTGCCATACTCTTGTAACTGGCGAGTTTTTATTCATCTGACATGCTGAATCTTAGGGCGGTTAAAATTAATTCTTTTATATAATCCATATTTTGTGAAATGCAAACAATCTTCATAATTTTTTTTCCTGAATCGTCTTATAAGCTCGGAAACATTTATGAAATAAACAAGTTGTTAGTCACCAAATGCAAAAAGTACTCCGATTCCCATTTTCTTAGTTTCGTGCGGATTTAAGCAGTACTCGAATTAAGTAGGCTTGTTTTAAAACTGCCCGAAGCCATAAATAACAATCTTGAAGTTTATTTGAACGGTGAAACCATCGTCGAATTAAATGTAACCCTTTTCGAACTAAGTAAATTTTTGCCAAATAGATTTCGACATGTAAATTGTTTTAATCACTATGGAAAATTTTAAATTTTTACCAAACGAATTCACCATTCCACAATTACTGCTTTTCGCAAATATCTGTTAACTTTAGTTAAGTATTAATACAGTTTTCATCTTGTTTACCATCTTGTTACAGAAAAAGTTTACTTATTAACTCTGAAAAGAATTCGAAATATTATTATTTTTATAACAAAAAAAAAAAAAAACAAAAAAAAACAGTATTCACAATCAACTGATTTCGAATAGCACTGGACATTCAAATCCCCCTCCTGTTTGCTATTTCTTGTTGAAAATATGATAAAGCTTTTTTACGCTTTCATCCACGTCTGGTTTTTATGTTAGCTCGTAAATTTTCGATTTTTTAAATTAAGTATACAAGTTAAAATTTATATTCAGTTACCAATCTGAACAGGAATTTATTGCGATGACTATACAGAAAATAAATAAAAAGAAGTAAAACATGAAATTACATTTTATAAATTTGAATTTCAATTTTTATTTCCAATAATTTACATTACGCCAAATATATTCAATAGATTTTCATATCCCTGAATAAAAATTGGTTTGCTTATTTTTACAAAAAAAAAAAAATCAACGTAAAGAAACGTCTCCATTTCACCGCGACAATTTCGTTACGACAGTTTTTGAATAGCAAAAGAGCTTTTTGACACAACATCCGTTTTTGGACGACTTTTACGAAATTCATCTAGAAGAAAACGATGTTCACAAATTCGGGTAACATGGTAGCCCTGAGTTGTCGAAGCATGTTGGTAGGCGTATTGTTATTAATTTTATCCGAGTTGGAAATAAAAAAAATCATACGAAAATGTGAGCAAAAAATTTAATTTTTGGGCTGAGGTGATTTTTAAGTCTCTGTATAAATAAACGAAAATTGTATTCGCATGACAAAACGTTCTGAGCACGTGTGCCAACAAAATCGTCATCCGTGCTGACTTCAGTTTTGATTAATCTACATCAGTATTGCCATATCTCGCAACTTAAGTAGGTGCATTCGAAATTATAAAGATAATAACAGGGAAATAAGTACAAATATTAAAAGAATTCTCACTAAATTTGCTAATTAAAGTATTGTTTTAAGTCTTTTTTTTTATAAATAATCGAAATAAACTACTCAACTGACCTAAAATTGCAGCTTTCGTAAACCAATGCGGACGAAGCGCATTATGCTCGCATTGAATATATATTGTAAACAGTGGTATGTTATTGTTTTGTGTTTTTATTATTTTATAAACTGACATGAAATTTTAAGAATGAATACTGTGAAAACAGTTCGTAGGGTCGTTGAGAAATCGCTTTTTGAACATTTATTTACCTTCATCAATAGTAGCTTTCAAACAAGTACCGACATAATGCTTTACCTTTATCCTTTACCCAAATTTCAATTTTACTGCTATATATTTTGTCGTGAGATGTGACCTGTCATCTGTGCGATAGACAATTGTTATTCAATTCGGTATAATTATGGAGTCTGTTAATTCATGGTTCAGCTGTACAAATTTCAAGTCCTACAATGTCCTTTTTCATTTCTTTTTATTCCCGAATTTCAAAAGAAAATTGACAATCGTCAATTCCTTTTAAAGAGAAAAATCACGCAACAAATGGAAATACCAAACAAGAACACAATCCAGACAGTAAAAATCCAATATGGTGACACACTGTTTAATTGCATAAACAAAGAAAGAACTCGGTAACTAAATACTTTTGCCATTGTTAATTGAGTTAATATAAAAAAAGTATTAACTTGTCATTCTCTACTAGTACTATTCCCCTCAAGAGAAAACGGGTCGACTGCCGACAGTAACCAGAGAAAAGTTGAATGAATAGTAAAAGCGACTACGTCAACGAACACAGAAGCCGAAATGAATTTAATAAATTTACACATGTCAATTATACAATCAAGATTCATTTTACTCTTAATCGTACACAATAACATGTTATGAAAAGTCGCTAATATTTTGAGGCGGTCACGTACCCGTAGTGCAAAAACTTGATAAGATTTGCCCAAAAATGTTATAAGAAAGGAATAGTGTAAACTCCCTTAAGGGAAATAAAAGTAAACACAAATAATTTAATATCAATCTCAAATAAACATAGTGAAAGAATTTTATTCCGATTCTGACGGACGAAGTCTATCGGCCGCACTCTCATTTATATTACTTTTATCTTTTCATTGGGAAAGAGAGAGAAGAGTTTTGATATGTGATTAAATACGTTTCTTATCTAGACATTTAAGATCAACAGAGCGAGTTTGATAACGTTTATTCACGGCCCATTATGAGTCGTCAGACAAACGATGGCATTAAAATGGTTAACTTCACGAAATATGTTTCTTTTATATTTTTAGAACTCAAAGTGAAAGGTGTTATAAATCCAATCAACTTTATCCTTCGGGAACATCCACGAAACATCAGTAGTAGAGCTGTGATACTTAACTACCAGAGAATACAAAGCAGAATACACACCCACTAAAATCACAACACCTCATAATGTCACAGAATCAATCGTATTTTTGGCAAACCACCCGACACAATGTCTACCTGAAGAGGTCGGCGAAGTTACATATGTTGCTGGCATTGCTAGCCGTATTGACGTTCTCTACAATATGTCTGGCGGAGGTGGGACCGCAATTCGACGACGACGCTCCATTATCAATGGGCATACAAACCGTAAGTATAGCGGAATTTGAATAGACATATATTTTTGCTAAAGTATAATATATTTTTAATAATTTACCAGCGTTTTTGTTTGTATTTTTGAGTATTTTTTTTAAATCTAAAAACAAAATTTATGAGATAAATCGCATGTGAATGATAAGAAATTTAAACGAGGGTTAGGAAACCTTTGAATAAAATAATAAAACAGTGCAAATATTTAACAATTTCATAATCAGAAAAGTACATATATTAACTTTTATAATTTAACAATACAACAACGTATAACGTACGCATACTCAGATAGCGGTTAAATTGTATCGACTGTGAGGCCCTCATGGCAGATAATAATCTTTGGTTTTCTACACACCTCCCGCAGTTGGTCGAATTTGATTTTATTTTCATTTATAGCCAAACGCATTTTTAGAAAAATAGTACGCTATTATTTATATATTGTACGCTATTTTTTTCTCACTTTTCTTTCTATTTATTTTTCCCCCACAGAAAGTCAGCAACGATGATCCCATCCTCGTCAAAGATGAGCAATTCGATGTGGCAAATGATCTACCAAATGCGGATACCACTAAAGAACCCGAAAAGAAGACCGGCTTTATCGACGCTTTTACAGCGTCGATCTCTGTAATTCTATTTACAGAGCTAGGTGATAAGACTTTCTTCATAGCAGCCATAATGGCCATGCGCCACCCTCGTCTGGTCGTCTTTATTGGTGCCATATCGGCATTGGCTCTAATGACCGTTCTTTCGGTGGTGTTTGGCATGGCTGCCCAAATTATTCCTAAGGTTTATACATATTATATTTCAACTGCGTTGTTTGCCATTTTCGGTTTGAAAATGATCTACGAGGGTTATTTCATGAAGGCCACTGATGCCCAAGAGGAATTGGAAGAGGTCCAATCAGATTTGCGCAAACGTGAGGACGAGGTAAGTCTGGTATATACTCCGATTCAAATTGGGGCCAACAGCCAGCAATCGTTTATACATGTAGTTAGAACTAGTACACACTCTCGCTCCCGTTTACACGTTTTTTGTCTATCAGTTTATTATTTGGTAGTTTATAAAGCAAATTGTTTTTATTCCTATTTTTAATTGTGTAGGTTTTGCTGTATGTTAATTTTTATTGGAAACAATATTCAATATTTTTGTTAATTTGAACCGCTTCTGATAACCTAATCCCACAAATCTAACAAAATCACTGCTGTAAATTTATTTTCAATACAAAATTGAAAAGTTCAATTTAACTATAACGAAACTAACAATTGACAATGAGGGTATGATAAATAATATATTAAAGCAAAAAATGTATCCTATCCTAACTTCTCTGTATTATTCTTGACAAAACCCCATTTCCTCATAACCGATGCCTGTGACAACATTTTGGAAATTTCGTTAGCTAAAATGTAATTTCAAAATTTATATTAACAAATCACTGCTAATACATGATACGTTTTTCATTCTGCACGTTATCTTAAATGAATGGTGTCTCAATAACCAACCTTGTAAATATCAGCAGCGACGTTGCAACTCGAATTCCTTATGTGGTGAAATAAGGCAAGGGTATGCAGTTTTTCTAAGGCATGAAATGTGGCTACGGGAATAGGGCAGGGTTATGGAAATATAATTAAATTTCATATTTAATTGCTTTTTTAGAATATAAATGACTCTCCAGTTCGAGTGTTACTAAATCAAAAATATGATGTCAGTAAGATTACGCGGACATTAGCAAAACAAGTTGCTTTCAATCTCACGAGTGAGACATGGAAGAGCTTCTCACTCTCATCGAGTTTCCACGCATTCTATTTTTACACTCACTTATTGGGACATACAGTTAGATCATTACAAGATTTGTTGACTACTCAAATTCTCAGATAATGATAGGCGTACGATAGTCGCGTGTACTAACCATCGCACCACCAGCGTTATATCATGCTACTTGATGACAAGTAGCTTCATTCAGCTGTATATTATCATATTTTTTATGAAATTCATAAAAAAAGTCGTTGTTGTTTAAGGGAAACAATCTCTTAATTATTTGCGAAAATGAACGATCACACTATGATCTAACATCTGTATATAATATATTGAATCCCATTTTTCGCAAATCTGCACCACCGTTTCAATTGTATATAAGTGAATGAATGAATTTTATCGTGACAGTACTCTCATTTATGAGAGTACGTCCCATTCGGGACGTTCAATTGAAGCTGATACGCCAGAAACTATCGGTAATGCCATTGGCATTGCTGTTGACGCAACAGATATATCACATGGTCCACAGATTTTCCACACTCAGTGAACGCAATTTACTGCTTAATAACGGTTCCGAACCAGTCGGTTACCGAGACCGCTCGTAAAATCAGAATCATACCATTCACGACTTGAAGCCGTAGAAGGGATAGAAATCGCCCTATGAAAAGTTTTAACAATTTTATAAATGAAAAAAAAATATCACCACATTGCATTGCTTTTCTTCCACCGGATTTGTTATGGATTGAGGTAATTTTCAAATGATCTGCAAAATAACAAAATGTGAGCTGTGTCGTTACGGTCAATACGGATAATCATATCTCATTCGAATTTGGTAGACTGGTAGGTAATTTAGCTTTGTTCCTGATATCCAAAATGGATCCACAATAGCTTGTTAAACATTTTTTTAATACTAATAATATGTAAATATTTCGCCACGCGTCGTACTTCAGACATAAAACAATGGTAACGTCACTGCTGTTCTTTTGTCGTTATTAATCGACAACAAGGCGAATTATGTTTGTGATTAACCCAAATGTACACTGCTATGCTGCTGATTTTTCTACTACTATTTCCGAATTTCCACTTTCTTTCCTATCCTACTTTCAAAATGCTTCCCTATCCTTATCCTCCTGAAGCACATACAACAATGTAATTGCATTAAGTTTATATTTTCTTTTTGTTTTGGAAAATATTCACCATCGTGTTTGACCATGACAATCCACAATCATTTCTTACAAAACGAAATCTATAGCAACGATGACGATTACATGCATATTATGTCTTGATATCTATCCGAGCAAATCGTTTTAATGCGATTTTTATTTATTGTTTTCTTTTTTTCCATATCTTTTTGTATCATTCTTTCGCGACTTGGTTGAATATTCTGTGGTCGCTTCTATCGAAAAAAAAACCTTTTTACTAAATATGACAAACCTGACTACTTTCCTTCAATTACTATGCTACCTCAATCGACAATATCTGCACCATCAACCTACCACCGACACCACCAATTTGTACTGCTACTGATACCTTCACATCCATGTATACTTCCTACCTTTCCCGATCGATAAAATGCGACTCTTCAAAATTTCTGTGCGTTTGGATGATCATTATATTGGCCCAAATCCCTCTCACCCATTACAAATTGTAGCTCTTTCGCTCCAAACGTGGTGGTGATAGTGATGCTAAACGCAAAAATAGCAACTCCGACAAAGAAGATGCCGATTTAGAATGTGGCGCTGGCGCCACTTCGTCAGCTGCGAGTGCTTTGACCACTGCCAAGAATCGTGAGATGATGCAGCATCGACAGCGCAAACAACTTTCATCGAATCATAATACGAATAGCATTAATAATAGCAACACTGGCTGTGAATTGAACAAAGACGCTGATAATGGTCTCGACGCTGGCATTGAGAGTGGTGAAGAGGATGCCTTCCTTAAGAATGCGGCCGATGAGCACATCAAAATGTCCACTTTCCATAGCAGCCCGGCCTTATCGGCGTCCGCCTTATCCAATCAAACGAATCAAACTAATTGTGATGATACTTCTAGTACTAATAAGCTTAGATTTAATGGGACTATGAGCAATGGTGGCACACCTTCTAAGGGGTATGGCGGCGGAGACGTCTTGGTCCACTCGTCGTCGGCCGGAGCCGGTATTGCCAATTCTCCTCCTTCGAACAAATTGAATGGCGGCAAAATGCTTAACAACACCACCATCGTCGATAACAGCAACAATAACAGTATCGATAGTTTAAATGGCACTGCTGGTCAGTCCAATGGCGAATTGAAGCAACTTGGCGGAAGCAAAAAACGGGTTAGCGTCTTAGAAGTTAAGGCGTTTACACTATATTCTGTTTGAGTTGTTTCCTATTAGTTTATTATCATTTGTTTCTATATCTCATCATATTGAGAGTTCATATCATTTTGGTTTATTTTAAAAGTTTATTGCAGCACACATATCCATAGACTTTCGTGTCACTCATCCATTGTTTATCCATTCCATCCATCATCTGTTTACCATTGATTGATTTTTTTTTTTGTTTGTGTGAAACCATTTCCATAAATCACCACCATTGCCCTGTTTGTGAAGAGTTTTGCATTTGTAATCATGTCATATATTTTTATATTAGTTTAACTATTTTTTTTTTGTTGGTGGAGGGTGTACTAACACGAAATATTTTTGTACGAATTTCTATATGTGTGTGCATTAACGATTTCTAATGCTCAGAGTTATTTTAATCCGTCTATGCAGTAGCAACTAATTTCGATGATATTTTAAGCATCTTTTAAAGTGGCATATGAACGTTTACGATTTTGCTTAGCTATTATTCATTGAAATCGTTGGATGTATTTACATTTTTGATATGCTAATACCACCTGTAACTTCCTAATTTTCATCGTTTAGTATTCGCTATAACATATAAGCCATATTGTGATTATTCGCCATAAAAGTTATTGAGCACTTTTTAAAAAGGCTGTATATTCAGAATTACTTGATCCAATCTGTCTGTCCAATCTGTTAAAAATGAAGAAATGTATTCCATTTCTATACGCATTGATAGAAAACATTCCCGAGACTGGATAAAGTTGTCTAGCAATCGTTAGTTGCTTCGAAATATTTTCTAATAGCGATCATTTGGTTAACTAATAGTGTTTTTTACATCTAAAAGTTAATAAGTTAATAAGCCCATAACGAAAATTTCAATTCATTTTAAAACAGAAATGCAGCGACATAAGAGCCTAAGGCTCTTTATTTGAATTGGACTAGTGCAACTTCTCCTGAACCCTGCAGATTTAGGTAGGAATACGAATGCATTTTGCTTCAGAGTTACTTAAGGGGGATCAGAAGACACTTTTTCCTGCGATATGCTCAGTACCAAAAGCATCGGAATAAATGGAAAAATATGTGAATGTTTTCAGTCTAGAGGATACAATGGAAGTTTGTCTGTTTTCAATTTTAATTATGATTATTATCTTCATGTGTGCAAAAAAAAAGTTAATATAGAATTGATAGGACTGCTGATGCTTTCCCTATGATAATCAAACTTCTGGAAACTCATAAAAAGCAGACTAATGTTATTAAAGAGTTAAGCAACAGCCTGTACTACGATATATAGAATGCTATCGATAACATCTCGATCACTGATAATGAATTATTGGGAGTGAATAGTTCTTATGAGGATAACATAAAAATTTTAGTGAAAATATTGCAATTAGCTGTTTCTTCCGATTACACGTTCTCTGTGAAATTTAATATGGGTTATCTTCAAATTGTCGATTCTAAATTGTAATAGGTCTTAGCGGGAAAAAATTTTTAGAAAAATGTTTGTTGCTGAGTAGAGTCAGAACTTTTTACAAGTATCTTGTGAAAGAGTTGCTCTTTTCATATGGTCATTTATCCTTTTAAAAAAAGTGTCAAATTTGACACTTTTGGACTGCCCGTATATCTAAAACAATCGGAAAACTTCTCAAGAATGAGAAGCCCTTCCTGAACACGTTTCCTTAGTCGATATCGATTGGAAATCCAAATGCTGAAAGCTCAGCTGAGAGCTCAGTTATGAAGGAAATATTCATGAGCTCTATGGAGCATAAAGAAAAACGAAAGTTACACTAGCGTTTTGATGAACAAATTGAGCTTTTTAAAACCGAGTCCATTGGCCGGTGTTGGAGTATCCAAAAGGGAATAATATTGTTATGATCATTTCGTATGTCTGATATATTTTATATACATATATAGATATATTTTCGCTTTTATTAGATGGCGTTTCGAAAGCAATAAAAACGAGCTTTACAAATTTAAAAGCGTTAGATTTTACCACAAAGCAAATATGCGTTCAGGGCAATTTCAAATATGCGTTTGTGAAGTCTGCGAGATCCTTTTCATTACCTTCTTGATAAATTCAACAAAGCAAATGAAAGTCCGATAAAATTGAGCAATTTAACGCAATGCTTTTGGATGCTATCGACCGTAACACACGAAATTAAAAATTTGCCAACAAAAAATTTAATTTTGAAGTTGAACGATTTATCTCCGAAAATTTCATTAACAGATCTTACTATATAAAATTGTATATTCATAACAATGTTTAGCTTTAATACCAGATTACACAAGATAAGGCTTTGCAACGTAATTGACTGTTATATCTTTGTTAAATATTATCTATTATCTCATCTGCATTATTACTATTATATTTCCATCTATTACCGTCACTATAACGTTCCTTTACAACCACATCTCAGGTTCAGGCAGTACCTTCATCATGTCGTCTATCCAATAAAATATCAGACAGTTTCGGATCAATAATCGGAATTGCAGTAAAACTACCCTCTTTTTTAAATATTCAAAAAAAAAAACACTAAATTTTTTACAGCTCTGATTTTCATTGCCCACACTCAAATCAACTCCTGGTCACCAAAACTTATCATTATGTTTAAGACATTATATTTTGTTCATTTATTTCTTCTTAGTTTTTTTTTTTCTTTTAACTCTGTTGTCTTTTAGTTTGTTTAGTGCTCCACTAGTACAAATTACAACAAACCCATTGCCGGTAAAAACTTAATCAGCAATCGTCGTTACTTTTTTGTTTTCAGCTGGAACGTGATGTTTCCGCTAACTTAATACAGGATCCTGAAAGTGGAGTAGTGCGGAAAAATTCTAAAAAAGGAGCTGCTTATTTAACCACCCGTGTGTTAATGCAAGCTTTTACAATGACTTTTTTGGCGGAATGGGGTGATCGTTCACAATTAACCACAATTATTTTGGCTGCTAGCAAGGTAATTCGATCAACACAATATTTTTAACTAAATTATTCCTCTCGTTTTAAACATTCATTTGCATCTCGCAGAATTGTTATGGTGTTGTTGCTGGTGGCGTCATTGGTCATTCTCTTTGTACTGGCTTAGCTGTGATCGGTGGTCGTATGGTGGCTGCTAAAATCTCCGTTCGTACGGTTACAATTGTGGGTGGTATTGTGTTCCTCGGCTTCGCTCTGTATGCCTTAATTGCACGACCCGATGATATTTAAATTTCTAAAAACAAATAGACAAACAGAAACAGAACACTTGACACTTGTTAATGAATTTCGCCCAGTCTTTAAAGCGTACATACATACATACAGTTTTATAACGACGATCCAGATCATCACCCAAAGGAATAACTACCTGCATAGAAAGTGATTATTATTGAATCAGTAATTAGTTAAAATATTTTTTATTTAGTATTTTTTTGTGCGTATAAGTAAAAATAAACCTATACGTTATTTGTAAAAAAATGCATACAAATAAGAGCAAAATGGAAAAAATAATAGTAATTAAGTAAAAAATTAATTAAAGAAACTTGAATTATTTTTAAAAACAACAAATTTGGTTTTAATTTAACTGTATGCATTAAAAGCTATCGACAATGGACAGCTTTTAATAACTTCTTATTTGTAAGCTCATAATAATTATATATATTCAAGGAAAGATTGTGGAAGGATACCGCCCCTATTTATGTGTAGACTCAATAAAAGGAAACGCTTCCAAACGTCGGCATTTGAATTTATTTTACTAGGAATTTGATGCTGTCACCGTCTCAAGCCCTCAAGCCCCTTTTAATATTTTTCTAAGCTTAATTTTTTCCAAAATAATAATTATTACTAACTGGTTGTGCTTGTACAAATCATATTTCACGTATTTGCTGTAATCCTATAACATAAATTTTCTTTCATTTTAATGAATTAAGTACTAAAACATTAAGCACCTTCAGAAAAGTCAGAAATTCATATTATTTCTAACGCGATTAGCTTACGAAGTTTCAATCATTCAGAATTTCTTAGGGTTGTTGTGACGCACCATATTGGGCAATATCGAAAAGAACGATGTAAAGTGTTGTGAAAAGGAAAGATCTTTATTCGGGCAACCTGTGTTATTCGTTTGGGCTCTGAAAGGTTACGTCTATAATAGTGCTGTTGCTTATGCAGTTACTTACTCATAAGTAGCTTATGATAGATAGTTCCCAAACAAAAAAAAAATTAATTCATTTCATGTTTAATACAAATTCACAAAATATTTCGTCGCTTGATTAAATATAAATAAATATACTTATTTTTAGTTGGTCGTCAATATAAAAATAATTTTCCTACCTTTTTATTTCCTCACCCATAAAGGTTTATTTAATTTCATACGAAATAAAGGATGACGCATTGAAAGAGAAACGACTGAAACAACTGAGCTATATTCGCTTGTCTGTCTGCTGGCTGAACGACTGGTGGACAAGATAAGTTGAGTAAATCTATGTTGATCTTAACGAAATTATGCAAGTGGTACAATAATATGTCCTCAATTAGTGGTTGGACATTGAAAATATGAAAAATCTCTAAGCCCTTCTGATGCATCAGATATGAAATGAAATATTTCACAAAAATTACTTTTACATAATAAAATTAGAATTAGTACACCGGATTTGCACACAATTTAGTTAAACGTTTTTGTATCGTCTAGTATAATTAAATGATCTTTATTAAATGATTTTTATTAAAACGCTGAAAATGCCCATAATAATTTTTTCCCATACTCTAACTTAGGATTGTAGCTGGATAAGCTCGTCGCTTGTGTTCTGTTGCCTTCTATACAAAACGGTCGACTCTGTAGTTAAGTATTCTACAATGTCCCTTCAAGTATCCCCATATAAATGATTATAATCCTTAAAATGCTGTTTATCACAACTTTGAAAGTGTCAGCGACAACCCACAAAAATTCTGCATGCTACAATTTCCTTTTGCAGTTATAAAAATTGATTTTTTCCATGGATTACTTACAACGCAATTATGGTCAACATTTACATGAAATAAATTTTAAAAAGTAAATGGCTAACATTGCTTTCACTTTTGTTATCTTTCTATCGTTATTTAAAACTGTAGTTTAAATTAAAAAAATTAATGATGCACTCGATGCTAGCAGCACTCCTAAGTTTTCAAACATTTTAAAACTTCAAACTTGAAAGTAATGTTATTCTTAACCTTGATTCATTTTAAAACTTCAAACTTAAAGCTAATATTGTTCGTACAACATAGTGGAGGGTCTTTTCTCATATAAAGTTGCATAAAAATCCGAAGAATGTAACTTTTATTTTATTTATTTATTATTTTATTATTATTTATATTATATTTATTTATTATATTATATTTATTTGTATTATTCATATTTATTTATATTTATATTTATTTATTTATTTATTATTACATTATAAACTTGTACGTGTAACTAATTAAAGATTGAGTATTTTTCATATTATTTAATAAAATTAAAACTTAATCATTAAATAGTCCAAATAGAATCTGTTTTGTGAGCGTTGTGTTTCATTATATTGTTATTAAAGATAGTATTTTTATTACTTTGTATGCATATAAATAGTTTTGTTTAACCGAAATATTCAGACAATCTTTGTATTTGTCCAATTAAATCAATTAAAATAGAACGTGCGTGACCCAAACGAATACAGACTGACCAGAGAGTAGCGATCATTGTATGTATGTATTTGGTTTAAGGAAATGCAATTCAATTCACTCCGTTCTCTGAACTGAACATCAATAAAATGGATTCAAAGAAAATTTCTTTCCACCTAATTTATTGTTCAAATGAAACACGGAAACCAATTTCCTTAATCATTTATTATTGTTGTATAAATTACACTATCGTTCAATGTTTTTATAATTTATTCCAAACTTATTAAATACAAAAAATACAAATTAAATATAAAATAAAATAGTAGTAATAAAAAAATAAATCACTGGTAGGTTATAAAAGAGCGAAATACGAGTATAGTTTTGAAGCAAACAGTAAAAAGCAAATCGAAAAATACTCGTAATCAATTCAGTAGAAATTAGAGTTGACTTAAGCGTGAAAAAACAGCTTTTGTAAGGAGAGAGAAAGAGAAAGAGAGAGTTTTGCAGCATGATACATACGATCACTTCTACATGAAACGCTACCATTTTAGAGCTTCGCATGTAATTTACTTTTGTGTCTTGGGATCACGATAAATGCCAGTGAACAGCACAGCCTTGGCTGAGTGATCGTAGATCAGAAACATGAAAGGATGATTGCACTCGAATTTTGTCGGTTCCACGGGACGAGCAGAACGGAAACTGAAAAGCACGGTGGCTGCGGCCGCGGTACTGCCTTCTTCATCGACTTTGATTTTGGCCACATGCTTGGCATCACCAAACATAAGATTTGATTCGGCGGAGAAGCCAGTTAAGTCAGCGGTTTCATCGAAGATTGAGTTAATGCCCATTCGGCGCAAGATCTGAAAAATAAAATAATGCAAATTATTAATGTCGTCGGTCAACAAGACAGAACTTTTTGAAAGAAGGCTCGCTACTCGGATATATGAACAAGTTAAAAGTTTAAATGGATACAGATTGTGACGACAATTAGGTATACATATACTCGTATACTTTATAAAGACCCCAGATATGTACTTCTAATCGTTAAAAAGTGAGCGGCAAACAATAAAAAAGAAACATCACAACTAGAGCAACAAAATAAGCATTCTTTCTTAACTATCCCATATTTTCCTATTTTGTTCATTCCTTCACTTACCGGTAACAATTCCAAATTTTGCTCAAATTCGAACTTTGGGAACGAAATGTCCATCTCTCGTGGAATTGCATGTTGCAAGGCATTTTCCAAAGTGTCCGGCTTCAATTTCGCTAAAACTTTTTCCAAACCACCCTCTACAAATGGCGGCAATATAATAACCATAGAGATTTCCGAATCTTTCTCCTCATTATTTGAAGTCAAGTAAGGCATTTGCAGGACGTAGGCGCCTAATGTATCATCGACGGCCATATTGTAGGTGCTGCGCTTATGCATCATGGATACAAATGATTGTTGGCTGGGCGTAGTGTAGAAGATCTCCTGAGTGGTATCGTTGGGATTAAACTTATACGTCCACTGTCCCTTGAAGTAGGCAGCGTTGGCCAAAACCATTTGGCTGTCGCTCGTCACATCGCCAGGATTAAGCATTTCGGGGATTTCATTGCGGGTAACATTGGCAATCCAGTTGTTGATTTCCATGCGACTTTGTTCCGCCATATTTCTAAAGTCCAAAGACTCCAATTCATCGTGGAAGTTCTCCGTCATGCAGGGCAACAAATTGATGCTCTTATCAAAGTAGATTTTGTCGGCAGCACTGAAATCCAGTGGCATTTTCTTAGAGCGAGCATAACGCGATTGCTTTTCCAAGCGATAGCCGTTGTTGACGTGTTTCTTATTTTTGGCCCACTGTAGGCGCAGAGTTTGAACCAATTCCTCTTCGGATTTACCGTTGGCCCCAAAGTAGGCCAGCAATAAGGCGTGGAAAGTGCTATAGGGCGAGAAGAATATGTTCTCGTTTGGCGTGGCCTTTTGAATGGCCTCCAGCATAGCTAGGGTGAACTCTTGCTGGCCACGATACAAGTCCGAGCGTATTGTCTTGGGCATCTCACCAATGCTGTTGTCGGAAAAGCACAGCTGTTGAGCCAAGCCGACGGCTGTCAGAGCCGTCAGAAGCAGGATGCAAGTAAAATTTCTCATGGCTGAAATAGAGAAATTGATGGTATTAAATCGGTTGTTCATTGATTTTGGCTTATAAACAAAATAAAGGTTTTATTTAACACGTTTTCGATGTATTATCCCATTTGATAAATTTGGAATTTCCTACAAAATTCACATAGAAATCAATCTAACGATCCAAACTGAGCATCGGCTGCACACTCATTTATCATGCCACTGATAAGCAACCCGTCACATCGGATTATTACCAAAACAATCGGTGATCGCCAATGACCTTGCAAGTCGATCAAACGCGCTTTGGCTTTGCGACGTGTTCGTAATTTTATGCTTAGTTAGAAATCATGTGTGCGAGTCATATCGCATCGAAATGCAAGCGAAATGAGTGAATAAACTCTAACACCGCATTGGAGCGACTCAATGGCACGCAAAAACAACATCACATTATAGGTAGGTAGACAGACCATAAAGGAAAACGTGATTTGAATTGCCATGATTACCACCAACTATATCTATGAGGTTATGTGAGGTTTATGCCTACTGCAGCTTACACATCACACGACCTTCGCATGTCTTTTTGGAATTCCCTTAAGTGTTAGAATCTCTCGGGGAGTGTCCATGATTATTCACAGAATTTTATATGATAAATTTAGAGAAAGAAAAATCCCAAAACCCCAAAAACCACTTGATAATATCTGGTGAAGTGGTGGAATGCATCTTGAATGTCTTTGTGACAAGAAATGTCCGCAATTAAAGCAAACAAACAAGTAAATTTTTCAAACGGCAAATTTATGATCATTAATAATTAATTATTATAAAAAAGTATGAAATGACGTCGAATCGCAATCTTATGTACGAGGAATTACCACAAATGCGGTAAATAATAAAGTAAAGTCAATTAAATTTTTACAGATAAGTTTAATTTAACGGTTTCAATAAGATATTTATGGATACGAATGCATTTGTAAGGAAAAAAAAACACACGTGAGTCAGCAGAACCCGCTGATCATCTTCAATCGTTGAAACCTTATAAATCTTATTAATCGGATTTACAGACAATCTTTATAGACGGACTTTCATAATATGTGCAGTTTTTAACTAATTCATAGAAAAATTAAATGCGAACTTGCAATAGAAGCTTATATTTTTGTTTTTATGACGTAATTCAACACTGAAAACAAATGTTAAAGTTTATGCCAGTTCTTAAAATCTGTATCTTTCAAAAATAATTACATTCTTATGAAATGAAAATCGTTTATTTTTCGGAAGCGTATTTTGATGAATTAGTTATTAAAGAAAATATTTTCCATCAATGTTGTATGTAGTGCATTCCCAAACATCGTGACTGTCATCTAAAACAGTTTGGTATTACAAAATTCCTATATAAAAAAGAATCTGTAGAGAATTTAGATAGAGAAAAGTAAGTAGGTTATTGTCCGTTTTGTATTACTTAGTTTAGTTCACATAAAATATGAAAAATTTTATTTTGATACATACTTGTTTATTGAGTACAGTATTTGTTGAATATAGAAAGTTCACTCGTATAAGCTTTCTATAGAATGTGTAAAAACTAATTGGTCCACCTAATCTAAATAAATTTTCCCCAATCTAAAAATCTTTTCTTTAAATTTTGTTTACAAAGGCCGTAAAACTATTGTTATGGAAATGTACCAACAACTTCCGTTTAGACACCCATATCCATGGATTTAAGAGTCATTACCACTTCCTTAGCCATTTTGACCCCTTTTGTGTTTATTATTTTGTTTTACTACACTTTCTCATTTTTTTTCATCAACTTAACCGGTTCCGCTTAAAAAAATCATATTTTCACCAAAATACTAAACGCATTTCCTATCCATGCCATGATGATGCTGCTCATGCGTACCAGAGAGCTCACTGCCAGCCATGATGATGGCTATGCATGAGTCACAACTCCCATTCATTAATGACTAAAGCCAAAGTCGACGGGTATTATTGCAAAGCAAGGGAGTGAGTGCGTAGCTTCTTTTATGGCACTCGAAACAAAAAGAAATATGCAAATATATTTCAACAATTAGACCTCAAATATATTTGCGCAATCGGCCAACCAGTCGTTCCAGCAAATAACAACAAATAGCTCACTTTGTTCACTCACTATCGCCGTGAAGTGTGAGATTTTATCGTCAGCATTATTGTTACGCAAAAGTAAAATGAAAAAAAGTGTTATTTATGTACATTTCTTAATGGGGGGAAAATACGAAAATAAAATCTGGCAGTAATACATGGTGACTAATTGATGTTTATGGTATGAATACAAAAAACAAAAAAAAACTGGGACCTGAGTAAAAGTTTTGACGATAACATGGCATTTTTTTTTTCAGGACAACATTAAACATCTGCTAAAGAAATAGATTATATTACATTCCAAGGACAAAAGGAGAACATATGATATTTAATGCACCTATTTTCGATTGGAAGACAGTATGTATCATAGATGAGATAAACCTACATGGAGCAGGAGGCATGTATTATGAACACAGTGTCTATGATGCCAGAAATTGGCTTCCAAATGAGTTTCCTCTTTTGCCGTGATTTGTATCTGTAACATTTCTATATTGTGGCGACAGAGTTTTTTTTAGAAATACTATCCAATTAATCCTTGTGTAGAACAAACTTTTATCTTATTGTTGAACGAAAACATATCAAACACTCATGTGCAAATACTTTTCTCAAAATTTAGATACCGAATAAACTGCCCTCACGCAAAAATTAATTATTTTCAGCATATCCTAACATTTCTGAAATAAATTCCTTATTTAAAAGGAACTATCTCATTTCATACACTTTCTACTGGAATCGTTCTAATTGTATGTTAAGTTATTATATAGAAGTACAAAAATTGTGATTTGTGTTAGAAAATGAACTTTCGCCAGGTGCTTTTATACGATCACGGCTCGGAGTATTGAGTTCCTGATATTGCAGACTGTAATCCAAAATAGGGGCTTATTTCATTTTATTATTATTTATTTGGTAAGCCCCTATTTTGGATTACAGTCTGCAATATTATATAGAAATACA
>JAHXMU010000112.1:0-30598 GCA_019455685.1 Philornis downsi | reverse complement strand
GTATAAATGGGCGAGTCAAAAGGTAATTTTCTAACACAAATTATTGCAAATTTACTTGTTTTCAAGCCAATATCAAAATGTTACTTATTTTTGAACTAATGGAATGATTTCGAACAAAATGAAAGATGTTGATTAATTTATTTTTCTTCTTTTTTTTTCGTACTGGGTTATTAAATGAAGTTGAAATACGTGTATAAAAAAATCAACATATATTGAATGAGGAGTTCAAGTAGTTTGGAAGGACACTTCAATAAACATTGTTCAGAAATACTAACATGATCACAGATAATAAAATGAATAACATTCGAGCCCAGTGTTGATCTTGAGGATCACATAAACCAAACATTATAACAGACCATCTGAATGTTTTTCTGAAATAATCCTTGTTTTAATACATTTCAGTGCTGACATGTAATCACAAGAAGTACTTCATTGTAATAATTTGAGCAGAATATCAACTTAGTTCGAGCAATATGAAGTATAGCTATACAATATTCTCCATTTCGGGGACTTGATAATATTCACCTAGCTTAATTGATTACTGAAGGAACCATCCACTCGCAACATAAGTTCATCATGTAGATTACAGAGCTGGATATACGGTTGCTTTATTTCTATATCTGGGCACTCTGTTATGTAATACCACACAAAATAGGGAACTAAATTGGTAATTTCTCTCGGTATAAAAATCATGTGGACCATTGGCACTAATGGGGCATTACGGATAACATTTTTTTGTAAAAACCAAAAAAAAAAAGAAGAAAAATTGGCCAGGATAATGCAAAACTGAGTAAAGTAATTTGGATGTGGATTCACGTAATTTTTGGTGAAATATTTTTATTTTCTAAATAATTTAGTTATGCTTTATTTACCCTTGGTATTATTTTGAGGTAAACGATAAATATTTATCTATCTATCTCTAATTCAAAGGAAAGTACAAATTTATGTACCAGTAATTAAGCTTATGCCTATTTATAATTTTGGACCCATCATGGCCTGTTTATCTGAGTCTCAAAATTACCATATACACCGACAAGGAAGTTTCATATGAATTGTGTAAAAAATTAAGGCTTGTGATTATAGCTTTGGGCGAAACAAATCTTGGAAAGATCCCAAGATAAGCATATCGAAGCATTCCATCTTTCGCCGGCAATAGACCTTCATGACTTCCACAGTCTTCAGTGAAGTGCACTAATACCATATTGATCCATTTTACGCCAAATTAGACATCAGAAAGAGCAACAGTCTCCTTGGTGAGCTCTTCAATGTACGTATGGATATTAAAATGGGACTCCGCATCGATTTAAACTCTTCTCCACGTAAAACTTTAGTAAGAGTGCAACATTTATTATAGAGTTAATAGCGCAGGCTGATCAAACGGATCTTGAAGTCATCGAGAGAATAATATTCATCCTCCTTGATGGAGAGAACATTGGCGTGGTCTCTTACAACATACAGCGAAAGTAAATAGCAAGCACTACTTTGCTCAACAAACATTTCTTACATTTTTTTTCATTTTTCTGCATTTTTAGATGCCAAAAATTAAGAATTAGACGGTTAGCAAATCACTTAATATAAGCTTTGGTTTGAGGATTTCAAGAGTTCTTGCGGAACTCTTCAGATGTTGTTCTAGAATTTACCAAATTGTCATTTTTGAGGCGCCTCAACAACTTATTTACATTTTTATAAAATTATAAAATGTTTGTTAAGATTTTCTGAGATAACTCTATACAATATAGAGTCAGCATATATAAACCTAACGCGCTTTTGTCATCTTTTTGGAATTAGAAGGTTTCGTTTCGTATATTTAGAAAATATAAAACAGGGCTTTAGACACTTTCAAAATCTGTCCACTAATGTTAATTATAATTAATGCATTACTGGACTTCTAAAGACTATAAAATCAACAATTTTTTCGAACTTGTCTCTGAAACTAAAACCTATGTGGAAAAGCTCTTGCCAGTTTAAGAATTATCGTCAAGTCAACCAAAATTTCCATCTGAAATCTTTGGCAAATAATTTATATCGAATGTTGTAATCAATGCGATTTCACCGCCACCTAAGTAAGAAAGAACATGGCCTTTGCTTTAGTGTCGGTTCAGTTTGAAATATTTTTATTAGATTTTATCGGGATGACCGGTACTCAAGGAAAAGTTGATGAGGCCTGAAATCACTCATATTTTTGTGATAACATATTAAAGAGTCCAATTTTTCACAATTGATATGTTAGAGTGGTAAGAATGTATGTTGATATGGTTCACTCATTTGCTATCTAGATAAACTATTCGATCGAATGTTCACTCCTTTCCTATCTAACTAAATTATTCGATCAAACAGTCTCATTCACACTTCGGAAATTTAATATTTTAAAATTTTTTTGTTTTTTTCTTTTTTTGAATTTTGATTGTTATGTATTAACAGTAATGTATGAGCCTAATACCGAAATCTGCATATTTATTAAATATTCAAGCGGAAGAATAGGAAATAGATCTACATCCGCTAACTCTTCTACTACTGCTCAACCGCCAACTGCTCAAATAGAGATGAGAAAAACCTACGTATGATTCTAATTTGCGGACATTGGCTATATTTTTATGAAATGTATCAAAAAATTGGCATGTACAACACGCTGCCAATTTTTTTTCATAGCGACTATTGATCACACCTAAACAAGCGTCAAACTGGATTAAAATATCTTTTTAACCACAACGCATGTTTTGGGGGATCTTTCTACTAGTTAGGCTGGTTTGTTGAGGCTCATTCAGTTTTTTTTAGATTTTGCTTACATACTGCCAAGTGCATATGCCAAAGTGCGCCTCAGACTACACATTTATTATATCTCACAAGTATAGACAAAAGCAGATAAAATTATCTTACTTAAGTTTGGGAATTTCCAATGCATTAGCGAGGATTTCAGTTAAGAACTCATTTCACTAATTACCTTCCCAAGCAAATAAATCATATTCAATGCAAAAATAAAATTACTTTTTTAGTATTTTGTAGAACAACAACAAAAATGTCAAGAAATTTTAAATATAAACATTACTGATAAACCCCATAGACGTGGGGGAAGGTCATAAGATGATAATTTCAAAACTAAATTTCAAAACTATTCTTCAAACAAGCTTAACCCACACAGAGATTGGAAGAGAGTAAGCAATCGAGTGTGTAAGAGAGTAAGCTCACAGAGTTGGGACAAATCGGCAGCGACGGACAAAAGTGGGACACTGAAACATGTGTGAGCGAATGATCGAAATTAAGCAGCAACAATTTAAGTGATCAATAAAATTGGTACGAGGAATTCGCAAATATTTAAAGCTGATCATAAATTTGCGTCACTCACACCGAACAAAACAATTAAAAGGGGGTTTTTCCAAATTTACAAAACTTACACCTTGACGTATGATGAGCGTAGCAATGTTTGAAGGCTCCTAAGTAAAAATGCAAAATTAAAAACCACTAAATATCATTCATCAGTCTCTGTATGGAATGGCTGGAAAGGCTGACACACAACATAATTATAGCAAAAATCCCAGCAAAACATTTATTGAATTCGTTGCACATTATTGCATGACAATGTGGCTGCTAATTGCCTGCATTTTGTTTTCTTAACTATGGGTTTGGGAAATCAAGATTCCATTGCATTGCCCGCAACAATGGAATTACCTTAAAGACATTACGTCAAAGTTACAACATGACTACAGCCATACTTTTACAAGTTAACCATACGGGCGAGTTTAAAACCTTTAATTTTGCTGCAAAGCTCACGACCAAAAATGTAATGACTTAGTGAATTGCAAAATTTACTTTACTTTTTCTGTTTGGTTTTTTTTTTTCGTTCGTGAAGTGCGCTGCTATTAGAAGGACGGACGGCCAATATCTTGGTACGACGAGGTTCAGTTTGGGATGATAACAATGATGACGGTGATGGTGGTTAATTGTGGTTACCGATGATATAAGCACTTGTTAGAGCTCCGTTAAACCGGTCTCAATGATGTTTTTTTCCGTTTTGGTGTCTTTTCTTATATTGTTCAATTGCAAAAAAAGAAAATAAGTCGACAACACCACAGCAATACTTAGCGCACGAATTGTTATTGACTACGGTGATGATGATGATGATAACACTTTCGTTGTTAAGAAAACACGCACACAAACACAAAACGCAACACTCCGTTTGGCGCTCTAACAAAAATCTCTGCCTAGTTGAACTATTTTACCGCTCCAGACTATTCAACTCGTCGACTATACGCGCTTAACTGATCCTCAACAATGAAGTCGAGTCCGATGTAAGCTGTGTTTAAACACAAACCAACAAAGACCAGATTTAAGCAACGCAAAGTTGTGGAGAGCTTTATGGTAAAGCTCTCTTCATTGTGTGCGCTCGAAATATAGCATAAAGCGATTCTCTTAGATTAGCACTACCCTGCAAACATTTTGATGTGGAGAATTCTGGAGAACGAGCGAAGATTCTGCCAATATTCCTGGTGAACGGTAACTAAATGATCGACCCAAAGGTATTGAATGGTAGTTTCATAAAAGTAATTAGAATCTTCTAAAGTATAGTTGAGAGATGCTAGAAAAATCTTTCATATTAAATCAATTGATCGTCCCGCAACCGATCATAGCGCGATTTGAGGAAATATAAAAAGGCTGGTACCTCAAATGGAATTCTTTTTCTCATACAATGTACAAGTACATGCAAATTCTGAAAACGTTTGCATACATTTTCTGCCATCTTTCAATTAAGATGTCATTTGAGATTAATATAGATTTGTATGAAATAAACGTTGAAGGGATTTCCGTTTCTCCCAAAAGGAATCAATTTTCAAATAACTGTTTTGTACAGGAAATTTACATTACGCATCAATTTTTATTGACCAAGCAAGAGCGGTAAAAAACGAAATATAAAATGTTATTATGCGATTCATTTAGGAAGCAACTCAAAACGCTTCGATATTCTGAGTCCAATTTCCAATTCCTCACACCATGTTTTGACACCGTTTAAAATGCTTAGTTCTTCCAACCTTATTTCGGTTGCCTTGATCTTCATCGTAAGACGAGTTCATTGCCAAAGGTGTCTCGTACCAACGCGTTTTGGTCCATCAGCATAACATGACCCAGCCAGCTAATGCAACCGTCATATTTGATTACACTTGATCAAGCCGATGTCAGCATACTCTCCGTTAACAATGACGGGTTCATATGTCATAAGGAATATTTTCTCTTGAATGTTCCCAGAACCAAAGCGTTTTGGTCCATCAGCATAACATGACCCAGCCATGCAACCGTCATATTTGATTACACTTGATCAAGACGATGTCAGCATACTCTCCGTTAACAATGACGGGTTCATATGTCATAAGGAATATTTTCTCTTGAATGTTCCCAGAACTCCTTCACCCGTTTATGTCATAATACAAGAGTATGCGCTGTGCAGCAATACAGGCAGAACCAGTGCGGGGTAGATCGCATTTTTAATCGTCGAGAAATGGATTTACCTTCAAATAGCTTGGTAAGTCTATAGTAGCAAGCCGTTTACGAAAAATACCATTCTCCTTATTTTCAGGCCTTCATTAAGTTTATTGGTGGCGTAATCAAAAGAGTTTAAATAATCTACAAACGTTCACGCAGCCTGCTAAACGAGTAGATTCCGTTCACCGAGACAAATCATTTTATTTTGTACTCATTCACTGCCAGACCTATTTTCCTAATTCCTTCGCAATGTTTGAGAAGACTGCAGTAATATGTCCTAATTTCTATATGATAAAAGTACGCAAGTAACGTATGGCTTCTATTCTCTATCCGTAGTCATCGACAAAAGCCTCGATTGATGTACGAATTACTAAAATTTTTATCAAAACATGTATCTTCTTCGGTCCTCCCCAGAAATTGCTGCAATTTGAATATCTGGTCTTTTATAGACTAGTAGTTGTTTTTTAAAATATTAAGTATTTTTCATACATAATTTCTGATTCTCAAAACATAGGACAAATCGTCTATATCTGTGAGTCTAATTAACATGTACATATTGGTTTCGACAATAGCTGTAATGTGGTCATACAAGTTTTGAACTAGCAGTTACAAATTTAGTATTACAGAAATTCGTTTCAAACTATAATTGAAGAAGCACTAATATTGTCCTAATAATAAACATACATTTACGCAGTCCTACCATGCTCAATATGGTAGTTAAGCTGAATTTTAAAAATTATACCAGATTCCAAAAGCCTAATCTTTGATATTCATATTCTACAATTCTCACTTATAGTTGATATCGAATTTATGGGGTTTAAAATTTATTCGATTCAACCTGTACATCCATCGTATATGAAGCAGAAAGTCTTTTGTAGATCCATCGTATATGAAGCAGAAAGTCTTTTGTATCATCGAAGTTATTGATTTGTTTCAATATTTAATTGAAGAGATATTACTCTTTGGCGCTCTTTTGCGAAATATGATCGGTGTGAAAATGTCACAGTACAGCTATTAATTACGAGAATAAAGTTTAAATGATAAATATACTCGTATATATATCATCGTATATATATCACCATCAAAATTATTCATCCAAATTATCCATAAATCTCCAGAACTAGAAAAAAATTTAGGAGAACTGAAGATACTTTTGAAAACCTAAAGGAATCTTCCAAATATGTATTTAAATTCAATTTTAAAATATGTTGGCTTAGAATAAAACTAAAAACAACAAAACTGCTAAAATGGTTAAAATCTCACCGAAAATATTACTACAATCCTCAAATTTGTTTTTACTCCAATTAAAATATTTCTAAACAATATAACTTCTCAATGTAGGTAAAAATAATCTTTATTCTGTTCTCAAATCGCCAACAAACCAATACTGTTTAGCTGTTATAAAACACATCTATGGCATACAAATTGGAAGCTTTGTCTAGGGGTCACTAGAGCTGCCCTTACAAATTTGTTGCTAACTTTTGTGGCATCTGTAATTGTTGATTTCGCACCAGTTGCAATTCTTTATTTCCATGTAGAAGCATTTTCGCTAAATTTATATCAAAAACTTTCTTTCTTTCTATATAAACTGAAATTCTAAAGAAAAATGGCGGAGAGTCGCGTAAATGACAGGACGGGAATTTCCGATAAATATCTCTAATTTACGTTACCGCATATTTTCCGTGCAGCAATATATTCCTTTTGTCTCGTATGACTGAAATTGGCTAAACTTAACAGCACAGAGTGCATTTATTGTGGAAATGCACAGAAATAGGTTGCCACTATCCGTGTAACAAATACATATATAGATATGTTTCGATCGTAATGAATTCCTTCACTATCGCTTGAGGGATCGTATGTGAGATTTAAGTGAAGTGATTAGAATCTTATTAGCAGAATCATCATCGTAGTCTTGCCAACGACACCCCTGCTCTTAATGGTAATCATTTGCTGATGAAATACATTTGTATTCAAAGAAATTTAAAGTCTCACACTAAAATCACCCATATGGAAAACCTTTTTATTACATTACTAATCACAGATACACAGATACTGTATATTATAAATGTTGTTTTTGTTGTTTTTGTCTATTTTTCTGGAGTTCATTTCACAACAAACGAACAGCGAACTTGACGTGCAAAAGAATTTTTCCTTATAAATAATAGACGAATTTATTCAGAAATAAAATGTTGGTTGTAAAAGCTGACTCCTAGCATGCGATAACTATGTATTATTACAAAAAAAGAAAAAAAAAATAAAATAAAATAAGTATTATTGAAATAAATATTTTCACAAGAACAACTTATTGACGCGTCTAAGTTATGAAATTCAGTCGTAATGGGTGTGGAAGTTATGATTAATTTTTAATTTCACAACAAAGAGTGTTCGCCACTAATATAATAGGAAAAAATATTTTCCTGCATAAATAATAGGAGAAATGTCTCTCATAGTATAAAATTACCATTATAATTTCAACAATACTTTGTAATAAATATGCTAAATATGCTAACTTTTTGAATTAAACATTTTCGCGAGAACGAATTATTAACAGGTCAAAGTTATGAAATTCAATTCAAGTTTGAAGAGATACAAAATATGGTGTTTATAAAACCTACTTAGATCAAAACTTATTAACTACTACGCGTCGCTTGTCGTAAATAACTTTAAGCATTTCTTTTCATTATCCGTTCATCGAAAATCGTCTTAAATAGTTGATACAAAAGTCAACTTTTCGTTTCTTTTCAAATATATTAAAAGCCGACTTTTTTACTTTTTCAAATGTGTGAAAAATCGACTTTTCCACTTTTTTATATGTTGATAAATTGTTATATTTACGTTATTATAACGCTTATTTTCTTATAATTATTATTATTACTAATATTTTATAACGCTTTATTTTCTTATTGTCGAATCCCAAATGTAAGAGGTAGGAGTTAATTTTCTATGTGGAAATTGTCTTTAACGACACTTTTCAGTATGGGAATTTTATGGGAAGAATATTGTCCAACACAGATATATTAATATCTCCTAAGACGCTTTATTTGGAAAGTGTCTTCTAGATGATTTTATAATTGATAAGAATTGTTCAAAAAAATTTTTAGTTTGAAAAAGTCTTCAAAGCTTTTTTCTATTTATGTATCCCGTAAGGTTTCTCTCTCATGGCATTATTCTATGTAGGAAATGCCTTCCGTGTAGAATGTTTTTCCGGGAATATTGTCTATAACAAAATACGTTTTAACCACATACCTGTACCAAAGGTTTTTGCACGTTTTTATATACCAAAAGTTTCTTATAATACACTTTACATGTTACAAGGATACGAAGATATTATATACAGTGCAAATATTATCTAAGCTTCTTTTATTTGCAAGAAGTCTTTCCAACATAATTTTCTGTGCGGAAGATGGCATCCAAGAAAGACGTCTTCCAAGACACTTTCATATAAGAAAGTGCCTATGTGGAAGATATCTTTTATGACAATTTCATATATGAAAGTGTCTGTATGAAAGGTGTCTTTCGAGGCACTTTCGTATAACAAATGTGTCCTTCGAAATATTTTCATATATGATGGAAAACAAACATTTAAAACATCTTCATATATGCAATATGTTTTTCAATGCACTTTTTTACGTAGAAGACGCCCTCCATGACACTTTTATGTATGAAAGGTGTTTTACAAAACTTTAACATAAGAAAGTTATCTTTCAAGATACTTTCGTATATGAAAATTGTCTGCCAAGTCATTTTTATATATTTAAGGGTTCTTGCAAAACACATATATATTTAAACATATCTTTTAAAAAAATTGTCAATATAAATAATGTCTTCTAACACACTATTCTATATCAAAAAATACTTCCATATATTTCATATTTCAAATATGCCTTTGAAGACATTATTTCCTATAAATTTCCACAAAGATATTTTCATATATGACATTGTATGTTAACAATGTTTTCCAAGGTATTTTTCTGCATAAATAATATCTTCCAAAACACCATCACATAGGAAAGTTATCTCCTGAAATAGTTTCATATATGAAAGATATTTTATAATGTGTGAAAGATATCCTCCAAGCCACTCTTATATTTATGGAATACCCGAAACACTTCTCTGTATGGAAATTATCTTCCATGAGACGTTTTATATATGAAAATTATATTCAAAGACATTTTTATATATGAAAGGTGTGTCCCCGGACATTTTCATTATGTAATATCAATTTCCAAAGAATTGTCATATTTAACTTGCACTTGTTAATATCAGGTATTCACTCAATATAAAATGGTTAAAACCAACTAATTTTGATAAATTACACCTTATTCAGAGACATTTTAGTTACTAGATAGTTTAAATTTATTAATTTTTTTTATTTATTACATCCAGCAATATATCTTATAAACCTAGTTATAACATAACGATTTCAATTCAAAAATATATTTTTGAAATTACTTATTTTTACAGCATTCGCTATATTTTCGCTTGTTTCCTTCCTTTTGTTTGCATACAATTTAATTCTATCAGTATAGTTTTGCACAAGAAATATTTTTTTTTATAAATTGTAAACTAAATTTTTCAAAAATTTATTTTTATATTCGCATTGAATATTTGAAGTTAAATAGGAAAATTAAGAAAAAATATTCCGAATTTTAAAAATAAAGTAATAATAATGTGTTATAATTCCATTCCATTCCACATTTTATGATATCGATTTTATTTCCGCAATTTTTATTTTCTTAATTAAGAAAATAATCAAACTTTAAAAAAGCAAAGTTTTAATTGCTACTTAAGGTCGTAAATAAAGATATTTCTATCACAGATTTTTAGATTTTAGATTTTAGATTTTTTGAGCTGATTTTATACAATTTTAAATTTGTGAAAAAGATTGAAAAAAAACAATAGTAATGTATGGAAAAGTTGTGGATTTTCGATCCTTCCTTTTTTACAAAAATTTTAAATTAATATTGAAATTCTTAACATTCAAGAGTTTGAAAAAAATTGATACGAATTCGTCAAGATCTTTAGATTAAGTAACCGCAACATTAGAATTTTTGGGATTTCGAAATTTTAACAGTTTTCGAAATCTTTTACTGTTACTTTTGACGGGAATCAGCTACTTATAATAAACTTTAGAAAATTAATTAGGAAAAATTATTTTATTAATTTAAGCTTTTAAAAAACGCCAGCTATTGTACACAAATAACGACATTGACATCACCGCATACATAACAACTGCAGCCAACTTCATACAATTGAAAATTTTCTGTAGATATAGTTAATTTTGGAGAATTGTTTGTTGCTCTGTTGAATTTTTGTTAAAAAATGCAATAGAAAGTGTAAATCTCTTGTTAAAAGCTATCAAAAATGGCTACACAGAAACCCGGCGAGTGGGCCAATTCATTGTTGGCCCGTTTCGAAGACCAGGTAATTCGGAAATCATGAAATTTTTGCAAGATTTCTGTGGATACTCCCAAAAGTTGCCAAAGTGAAAAACGCAAAAAATATCGAGACGTTCGTCCATCTATCGATTAAAAAAAATCTCCAAGTGTGTGAGTGCGATGGCGAAAACTGTGTAACAGAGATGGGCGATCAAATGTTTATTGTTTTGGGAATTTTATTGTTTACGTTTGATTGTGGAGGAAATTTTATGAATGAAGTACTAGTGGATTTATGAATGAATTGCACGTGTATTTTGGGATATTTTGTTTTTTTTTGCTTTGCTTCGTTTTTATTAGACGATTTGTTTGTAAACAAATTTCTGCCATTGTTGTTGGTGTTAGTGGAGTGCGATTGTGTTTGTTGTTGTTGGATGATGTTGTGTTATTGCGCCGAATGTTGTAGCTGTTTGTGAATGAAACTGAAATCCTTTTAGTTGGATTTAACAGGAAATCTGTTTACAATGGCAGTTGGAGAGTCCTTATAGGAAAGGTGATATAATAAGCAGACTATAAATAGCAAATTCCAAACGACTATAGGTCCCCAAAATTTCTGTAATAAGGCCCTTTGGACATTGGTTCATTTCTTCTTGGTTGCGTGATTTTGACAGCGATTAAAATGGAACCCGTATTTGGGTTCTACAATATGTTAAAAGAACTGACATATTTTTTAAAGTACACATATGGTGGAAAGCATAAGTACTCCTGCCTTTTTTTGCTTTGTTTAATTTTAGTTACTTTAACGGAAAGTGAACGTGCAATTCTTTTTTATTTAAATAACTTTAATATGGTAATGCATTTAAAAGTGAAAACAAAGCTGGGGCTTCCCCGTTGTTTTCATTGTGAGCTAGTTTTATTCAGGTGTGATTTCAGTACTTAGTCAAAATAATAAATACATTGCTTAATTCTTTAATATTGTCGCAGTCTGCTGTAGTCTTTTAGGAAAGGCTAGTTATTTTACTGTTGTTTATTTTTATTCATACCAAAATATTTTGTTAAAAAATCAGCCATGGATCGAAAAAGTCATTGTTCTCCGGAGGAGAGAAACATTGTTTCAAGACTAAGAGAAAGTGGTCAAAGTCTTCGTTCTATAGCAGAAACTATAAATCGGTAGCTATTTTATGTACAAAGTGCTTTAAAGTCTAAAAAGCCCGTCAAAACTCGCGAAAGACTCAAAAACAACAGATATCCGCATTGTAACACTTGGGAAGAAGGACTCGTTTGTGTCTCCAAGAGCGATTTCAGCAGAAATTAGAAATGTAATTTCATCGCGAACGATTCGTCGTAGGCTACAAGAAGCACATTTGCTAGGACGGATGGCCAGAAGAGTTCCTTTGCTTAGTAAAAAAATGTAAATGCTAGATTGGCGTTTTGCTAGAAGTCATTCCAATTAGGAGGAGAAGGTGAAAAAAATGGCGAAATATTTTGTGGAGCGATGAAACAAAAATTAATGTATTTGGAAACGAATGTGCCCGGAATGTTTGACGCCCTAAGGATAAGCAATTCCATGTTCGCTTTACAAAGAAGACGGTCAAGCACGGGGCGGCAATATTATGGTCTGGGTTTGGTTCTCGAGGTATGGTGTCGGCCCGATACATCGAATTACCGACACTATGACCACATTCCACTACAAAGACATCTTGGAAAATACGATGCTGAACTATGCTGCGGAAAATATGCCTCTGGACATTCCAGCTGGATAATGATTCGAAGCATACTTCTAAGTTGGTTAAGGATTGGTTCCAAGATAATAATGTTGCCCTTCTTGACTGATCAAGTAAATCTCCGGACTTAAATCCAATCGAAAATCTTTGGGAAGATTTGAAACAAAGAAGTCATGGAATTTTGTTCAAAAACTTGGTATGTAATACCAGCAGAAAGCTTATTGTCAGCGTGCCAAAAAGTGTCAACAAAATGCTTCAATACACCGGCTTTTAACGAAACTCAGCCAATTTTGCAGAAAAACCCTGATTTTTAACTTTTTTGCTTATTTTAACTAAATGTACTTATTATTTTGTCCAATGTTTCTTTTGATTAATTTCTCACTTTTTGGAAAATACTGAATTTAACTTTTTGTTTGTTATTGTTTTAGTATTCATTTTATCTCTAATGTTATAACAAAAGAAATAAATATCTGTTTTCCCCTTTAATTTAAATAAATTTTCGTCTACGAGCCTTAAAAAAAAAAAAAAAAAGTTTACTTATTATTTTGACCATATGTGTAGGTTTTTTTTGATAAACAGTTGGATCGATATTCTAATGCCAAAAGCCATGTTTCTAATTGGATTTGCTTTTGTTTTTTTTTCTCCAATCTGTTTAATTTTATTCTTCCTCTTTTCCGGCATTTTTTCGTACGTTAAATCCGAGCCAAAATCTTTGGTAATCTTTATCCAAATATGTTCCATTCAATAAGTGAACTTGCTCTCCTATCTTTAACTTTATGGCAAATTGTTGTAAGATGTACATATGTTTGCTGTCAATGACCGATAAATGTTTAGTATATGTCCAATCATAAGGCGGTTTCGTTGATATAATAAAGAACAAATTTATAATTTCAACAAAAACCCAAAAGAATGCTGCGAAATTTAATTAAATTCAGTCCTTTTATATAGAAGTATGTTCCAAAAGAAAGTAACCTTCTTTTGACAGTATGGGGTCAACCACTTATTGAAGTTTTAGAATGTAAATTTGTGCGCGGCTCAAGTGGACTTGGCGGATCAAGCTATTTAGACACACTTCAGCTAAATTCCAGTCAAATTAACATACTTTTTGCCTACCCCGAAACCATGCTTCATGACCTCCTTGCTCTACTGAAGATCGCAACTTAAGCAAGTTCATGCTCCAAAATTCGAACAAAGCTGTATCCAACTTTATTTTTCGTCTTATCTGAAGTTAGACAAAGTAGGAAGCCACTTTTTTTTGTAAATATATACTAGTGGCCTGCGTATTTCCTTCCCTGAATCCGTAGTTTTCTACTATAGGTATAATATCTGAGAAAGTAACTTCGATTCATAAAAAGTTGCAAGGTTGACAACTTCCTACCCTATCATGTTAATACAAATTACAACAATCTGGTATTGTACATCAACTTTAATCTAAAAATATGTTCAGTCAGTATTTTTCTTCTTTAACGCTGATTTCAATTTCATTTGATGTAATTGACATGTGAACATCACAAACTGCAAATCACATTCAAGTACGCATGCGATTACTGATTTTGGTATGTGTTGCGTGCTATAACTGCTTTCTGCGAAACTGTTCTCAGTATTTGCGGAGTAAATATATAGTAGGGAGTTGATCTTAGGATCATAATCATTGTATCAGCTGGAGACTGGGTGCGAGGTAAACATCTTAACCCGCAGCCTATTACATTCAATATACCTTTTAAGTCTGAGTCAGTTAGTTTTGTACTTCACCATATAGTTCATTATGGAATCATCGCAACTCTGAATTTTGGTGTTCACAGCGAATAAGCATACAGCTTCCCTGTCAAATGATACCCTAATTGCATGAGAAGACTGCAGTTATATTTTGGAATTTCCGGCTGGCAGTAATACAGCGTGCTCGATGAGAATGTGACTTATTAAAAATTGTAGTATTCCTAATGATTAGGAATAATTAGGCTTTGTTCTCCAAAATTCGGATTCCAAAATTTTTCAGCATCCTATCTTGGTAATCTAGAAAGACGTCATAAGTGTTGATCTTTTTCTCGGTTTTCTCAGCTCGCAAGATGTACAACCGATCAGCTGATGAGTTCTATAGCAACAGATTTTGTCTTGATTGGTGTTGAGGTGAAATGCTTAAAGTTCATATTTTCTGAACTTCTATTCGGTCAAGGCCTCAAGGCCTTGAAGATGTCTGTGGTCTTGTTCACCTTTAATTAACAAAATTTAAAGCAAGCTTTCACAGTGTTATACTCGACAATAGCAAAAAAAAAAAAGAAGAAAAGCAGATGTGAATGCTTTGATTGGCAGTTAAGTATACTTCTTTCTGCTTATACTTCTTTTTTTGTTTTGTTACAGAGCGTTTGTTCATACACTACCATTCCTTTTCTATCCATTTCTAGCTTCCCAATAAAACAACCGGACCCCATGGCACCCAGGCTCGCATGAGTCAAGACCAATTGGTTGGATGTCTCATCCATATCTCTCGTTATCGCTTTTCCCTTGTAATATCTGGTTTAACGAAAATGTTACAACGAGTCAACGAAGCGGTAAGTTTGTTTATCATTGTCATACAAATGTCTATTCGAATTCTATTTATTGTCGCCTTTTTATTTTAGGCCATACAAAATCGTCACGAAACTGATCGTTGTTATTTCGAATCTCTTGTTATTATCCTAACCACTCTGGAAAGATGTCTTACTAATCAAACTAAAGATACAGCCCGCTTCGAAGAAGCCATGAATGTTAAATTGTTATTAAGAGAAATTACCCAATTCATTGATGTCCAAAGTGATAATAATCCCAATGCCGCCCAGTTGAAAATTTTGGCCTCCAAAGTTCTCTTTGCTTTGTCCCAAAACCATTTTTCGGCCGTTTTCAACCGTATTTCGGCACGCATACAAGAATTAACATCATGTTCCGATGAGAACCCTGATTACTCAGACATCGAGTTAATACAACACATTGATATGGATATGATTAAGTTGACGAAACTGTTGCAGGAGACCATAACAAAGTTTAGATCGAAAAAGGCACCACCATTGATACTGCTGAATTCAATCGAGAAAGCTATTTGGAATTGGGTTGAATATCATCCACAAGAATTTCAAGATTTACAACGTGGCATGAATCGTGACATATCAACGTAGGGCGGAAACTGATTTTCAACTACATATATGTTTTTAAACTAATTGTAAAACATTTTCTTCTAGTTGTTGGGAACCTTTGCTGGATTTTGTTGAGGCTTATAAAGCTGAGAATAAAAAGAGCAAAACCACGGTGTGGCCTCTGCAAATGTTGCTGCTAATCTTAAATCCCGTAAGCATATTGTATCTGAAATTCGAGACTATTTGCAAAAGTAGAAATATTGGTTAGTGATTCATTAAACGATTGATCAATTATCGTTATTTCGCAGAATTATATGTAAGGCTGATTTGTCCCTCCGTGCAGTTTATCTAGGCGTTAGATTGATACCCCCAGTCTTTTCGCCTGCGAAGTTTTTTTCATGTATATTTTCTTTCTTCTAGGTATGTTTGGAAGCCACTGTTAACGAATTGCAGCAAGGCGAAAAGGAGAAAGAGAAAATGGCCTCCAAAACCCAATCACGTGACAAAGACTTTTCCGCTAAACAGTTTATCGAAAGTGTCAAGCGCGGTTTGGGACCCCACTCACCGTCAAAATTGGTTACCGAATCGGCTGCTATAGCATGTGTGAAATTATGTAAAGCTGCCACTTATGTCAATATCAACGATTCGAACAACGTGATCTTCAAATTGGTACAATACATAATCAACGATATTAAGGCCTTACTCTTCAATCCTGTAAAACCTTTCTCACGTGGCCAGGGATATAACTTTGCAGACATTGAATTAATGATCGATTGTTGGGTCTCCTGTTTCCGCATTAACCCTCACAACATAGAAGCTCTTAAAGTGTGTTTGAATCTGAATTCGCCACAAGCTTATCATTTCGTCATTGTTTGTTCTTTGTTAAGGTAAAACAAAATTAAAAACAAGAAAAGAATATGTAGAATTCATAATTGTTCACAATTTCTATGATTAATATTCTAGATTGGCCCACATCTGTGTAGACTTTCGTTTGCAAAGTAAAAATCCTTTTCGCATTGTTAACCAACCACGTCTTCCTTGGTGGCCCCAAACCGATGTGGTACATTATCGTTCCGCTGAGTTGAGAGCTCTGTTCACCGATACATTGAATAAAGCTACACAAGGATATATAGCCCATACACCATTAAGGATGATTACCTCGCTGACCCTGAAAACCAAAGATACCCAAAAGGGGTTAGCCCGCTCCGAAGAAGGGCCTGCCCATAAAATGTTGCTGTTACTGTTGGTGCGTTTGATTCACGCTGATCCCACCTTATTATTGAATGTAAGTAAACTGAAATTTGTTAGCAAAATGCTACTTTTTTATTTAAATTGGAGTTCTCTTCCAGACACAGGGCAAAGTAGCCCACGAAGTGCAGAGTTCTACGCTCGAACTCATTAATGGTCTTGTTAGTTTAGTGCACCAGCCATCCATGCCCGATGTAGCCCAAGAGGCTATGGAAGCTTTGTTGGCTTTGCACGCGCCAGAAAAAATTGAGGTGTGGAATCCAGAGGCTCCTATTAATACATTTTGGGACGTTAGTTCGCAAGTCTTGTTCTCCATATCACAAAAATTAATCCAGCATCAAATTGCCAATTATACGGATGTTTTAAAATGGTTACGGGAAATTCTTATATGTCGTAATACGTTTCTACAAAGGCACAAGGATTACGCTCACGTAGGCAGTCAGATAGCAATATGCAAGCAGGCTCACATCAAATTGGAAGTGGTATTCTTTATGTATCTTTGGTCAGTGGATTTGGACGCGGTCCTAACGTCATTGTCATGTTTTGGACTGTTGTGTGAAGAGGCGGAAATATGTTGCGGCTCGGATGAATTAACCGTGGCAATGTTAGTACCTAATTATATGATATACCAGGAGTTGGCTCAGTTATCATCGGGTAAGTAGATTTGAAATATATATACCCAAAAATTGTGTATTCGAACCCTGAAATCGCTACTGAATTGCGTAATTTTAATATAATTTTAACCAGGTGAATTTAGAAAAGATTTTAGTGTTATAAAATAAGTGTTATCTAAAACAACTTTTTGCTAAAGACCAAAAAAAAAAATATAGCACGTGCCTAAATATTAAAAAGTATATGCTACTAAAAACCGGCACTTATTGCGACATATCCCAAGAGTGTATTTTTTCCGTGAAATTTTCTGGGTAAACCATGGTCGGCCTACTTATTTTTGGATTTCCCAGTTTATAAATCCCCATTTATTTTACCGTTTGGTATCATTTTGTCTTGCAGCTGCTACGGACTCTCGGATCTGTTTTTATGACAATAGTCACGGTAATGTTCTCAATCGTCTGCATCTACAAAAACGTATAATGCAATTACTGCGCAAAATAGAACACTGTGTCCATGGTGTCCAACCCGCTTGGGAGGAAACCTTCAGGTACAGCTAATATTAAGATACCATTATCCATTTCTTATTGACTTTACGCGAAACGTTTATAGGAATTGGGAAATTATGAGCAAAATGTTACAAACCTACCCCAAGTGTAAAACTGAAGACGGCCAAGCTGAGCTTTTCCATCGAGGTGTGGGCAAACGACGTGCCAGTCACCAAAGTTCTGAACATGATATAGAGGAACAAATAACAGAATGGGCAAACATGACCTGGTTTCTATTGGCCTTAGGTGGCGTGTGCTTAATTAAGCGACGTCAACAGGTGGTTGCAGCACAGGCTACCACACATCATACGTTGGCAAATCAAGGACCGTTCCACCAATATTCCCAAAGTTTCGGTTCGTTGCAACAGACTTTGCCTCAGGCTCATATACATCAGGGGTCTATAAGTTCGTTGGCACAAAATTCTCTGCATTCCCTATCCAGTTCTTCGAGCTCTGGCAGAGGTTCTCTGAATCCCACTTCAGTATCGTTGACAACTATACCACAGGGACCTCAGGAAGTGCAATACTGCCCAGTGACGCAGTAAGATTGTGTCAAGTGATATGTTTAAAAAAATCTAAAGTTATTTATCTCTGTTTTAGATTCATTGGCCAATTATTGCGCTTGCTGGTGTGCAGCAATGAAAAAATTGGCCTTAACATTCAGAAGAATGTTAAAGAACTTGTTGGTGAAGAAATGTCCACATACTTGTATCCCATTCTTTTCGATCAGATTCGTTCTATTGTGGAGAAGTTCTTTGACCAACACGGTCAAGTTAATGTCACCGATATAAATACTCAATTCATTGAGCATATTATTTTCATTATGAAATCGATTTTGGATCCTAAACCCAATAAAGATCCAAATAATGAGCAACCTTCAACTTCGGAGAATTTGGGAGTGACCAGTATTGAAGGCATGATGTTAGGCATCGTAAGATATGTGCGTCACTTGGATATGACTGTCTATGCTATACGCATTAAGACAAAACTTTGCCAATTGGTGGAGGTAATGATGAAACGACGAGATGATTTAGCTTTCAGGCAAGAGATGAAATTTCGGAATAAATTGGTGGAATACTTGTCAGACTGGGTGATGGGCACCTCCCATCAAATTGCGCCTCCAAGTTCAACGGATCCTTCAATGATTACGAAGTATATATAAAAATTGAGATTGAATAAGAATGAATTGTAACGTAAAACTTTATTTGATCTGCAGCACTTCATTGATCTTCCGAGATTTGGATCAGGCCTGCATGGAAGCAGTTGCTGCTTTGTTAAGAGGTCTCCCTTTGCAACCGGAGGAATCCGATCGCGGAGATTTAATGGATGCTAAAAGTGCTCTATTTCTGAAGTACAACTACTTAGCATTAGATTTTCTATTTTTTGTATTTAATATTTTTTCTGTATCCTTTCAGATATTTTACCCTCTTTATGAATCTCCTAAATGATTGCATTGATAGTTCTGAAGCTGAAAAGGAACTTAATAATCCTCCTCTTCTCCCACCTCGCCCTCGTTTAGCTGCTGGAAAGCTAACCGCTTTACGCAATGCCACCATTCAAGCCATGTCTAATCTGTTGGGTGCCAACATAGATTCCGGTCTCATGCATTCTATCGATCTGGGTTATAATCCTGATTTGCAGACCCGTGCTGCTTTCATGGAAGTTCTGACGCAGATTCTTCAGCAAGGTACCGAATTTGATACATTGGCGGAAACTGTATTAGCCGATCGTTTTGAACAATTGGTTCAGTTGGTTACCATGATTAGCGATAAGGGTGAATTGCCCATCGCAATGGCATTGGCAAATGTGGTTACTACCTCACAAATGGATGAATTGGCTAGGGTGCTGGTCACCCTATTCGACGCCAAGCATTTATTGTCACCTTTGCTGTGGAATATGTTCTATCGCGAGGTGGAAGTTTCGGACTGCATGCAAACGTTGTTCCGCGGCAATTCGTTAGGCAGTAAGATTATGGCTTTTTGTTTCAAAATCTATGGTTCGGCCTATTTGCAATTGCTGTTGGAACCATTGATACGGCCATTATTAGATAACCCTAATACTTGCTTCGAGGTAGATCCAGCTAGGTGAGCAATTATATAAAGTCTTATTAATTTCTTGTATTTAATGTTCTGCTTTTATACTTCTAGATTGGATCCAGGTGACGATTTAGATGTCAATCGTCGTAATCTCATAGCTTTGACCAAAAAAGTTTTCGATGCCATCATAAATTCCGCTGACCGTTTTCCACCCCAGCTAAGGTCCATGTGTCATTGCCTCTATCAGGTGTTGAGTAAACGTTTCCCGAATCTTCTACAAAACAATATTGGGGCTGTGGGTACTGTCATCTTTTTACGTTTCATTAACCCAGCCATAGGTAGGCTAATTGTGGAATGTAGTGTTCAATACACTTAATTTTTGCCCCAATTTGTGTTCCCTAATTCTAGTTTCACCTCAGGAATTGGGTATCGTGGGCAAACAAGTTCCTAGTTCTGTCAAACGAGGCTTAATGTTAATGTCCAAAATTTTACAGAACATTGCCAATCATGTTGAGTTCTCCAAGGAGCAACATATGTTATGCTTTAATGACTTTTTAAGGGATCATTTCGAGGCTGGCCGAAGATTCTTCATACAAATCGCCTCGGATTGTGAGACTGTGGACCAAACGTCACATAGCATGAGCTTTATATCGGATGCCAATGTTTTGGCCTTGCATCGTTTGTTGTGGACACATCAAGAAAAAATTGGTGATTATCTGTCGAGCAGTCGGGACCATAAGGCTGTTGGACGAAGGCCGTTTGATAAAATGGCCACTTTATTGGCATATTTGGGACCACCAGAACATAAACCAGTAGATTCTCAGTAAGTAGATTTGAATAACAAAAAAACATTGGGGAATTTATTAGAATTAAATAATGAAAAAGATATATTGACGAATACAAAAAGAAGTAGACAATAAAATGAATTGAAATTATTCAGATGAAAAAAGAAGACTTTTGATCGGGAAAATATCATAATCATGATCACTACAATGTTAGGAAGCAGATACAGTTTACCAAAAAGCGGAAGAATTCTGCTTACTACATATATTGGTATAGGAAAGAAGTGATGCCACAGTTTAACACAACCAATTGACAGTTCTAATTTAACTATTACAATAATAATCTTACTAATCGCTCTGTTTGTGCAATTTCCCATTTCCAGCATGATGTTTTCCTCATATCCTCGTTGGAGCTCCATAGACATGTCATCCACGAATTTCGAAGAAATTATGGTCAAACATCAAATGCATGAAAAGGAAGAGTTCAAGGCTCTGAAAGCCATGAATATATTTTATCAAGCAGGCACAAGTAAATCAGGATATCCTGTGTTTTATTACATAGCCAGAAGATACAAGTGAGTCGCTATAATTTGTATTTCTCTTTGTATTCTAGTTAATATTTTCTTGCAGAATTGGCGAAACAAATGGAGATCTCTTAATTTACCATGTCATATTAACACTAAAGCCGTTCTGTCATTCAACATTTGAAGTGGTTATCGATTTTACCCATGTAAATTCCGACAATCGATTCCGCACCGAATTTCTACAGAAATGGTTTTATGTATTACCTGCCGTGGCCTATGAAAATGTCCATGCCGTGTACATTTACAATTGCAATTCATGGGTAAGAGAATATACCAAGTTTCATGATCGCATATTGGCACCCTTAAAGGTGAGTATAGTCGATGAAATATGAATTTATTTATCATCATCTTTCGTTCCTCCTTTTAGGGTAACCGTAAACTCATGTTTTTGGATTCGCCCAATAAACTGAATGATTACATTGAACCGGATCAACAAAAGTTGCCTGGCGCAACTCTCTCACTGGATGAAGATCTGAAGGTCTTTAGTAATGCTCTTAAACTCAGTCACAAGGATACAAAAGTTGCCATTAAGGTGGGACCGACGGCTTTACAAATCACTTCGGCCGAAAAGACTAAAGTCTTAGCTCACTCGGTGCTGCTAAACGATGTCTACTACGCCTCCGAAATTGAAGAAGTTTGTTTGGTGGACGACAACCAATTCACTTTGTCTATAGCCAATGAAAGTGGTCAGTTAAGTTTCATACACAACGATTGCGACAACATTGTCCAGGCCATTATACACATACGCAACAGGTGGGAGCTAAGTCAACCGGATTCGGTAACGGTCCATCAAAAGATACGACCCAAAGATGTACCTGGTACACTTTTGAATATGGCTTTACTTAATTTGGGCTCAGCTGATCCTAATTTGCGCACAGCTGCCTACAATTTGCTGTGCGCCTTGACAGCTACGTTCGATTTGAAAATAGAAGGTCAATTGTTGGAGACCCAAGGATTATGTATTCCCTCAAACAACACCATATTCATTAAATCAGTCAGTGAGAAGTTGGCCACCAACGAGCCTCATTTGACTTTAGAATTCTTGGAGGAATGTATACAAGGCTTCCAACGGAGTACCATCGAACTGAAGCATTTGTGCTTGGAGTACATGACACCATGGCTAAAGAATCTAGTCAAGTTTTGTAAATCCAACGATGATGCTAAGAAATTGAAAGTGTCCCAGATTTTAGATAAGCTGATTTGTCTCACCATCGAACAAAAGGAAATGTATCCTTCCGTGCAAGCCAAAATTTGGGGTTCCGTGGGCCAAATACCCGAACTAATTGATATGGTTCTGGATAATTTCCTACACAAATCCATAATCTATGGTTTGGGTTCCCCTCAGGTGGAAATTATGGCCGATACTGCTGTGGCATTAGCCTCTGCCAACGTCCAATTAGTTTCCAAGAAAGTTATTACCCGTATGTGTCGCGTTATGGACAAAACTTGCACCAATCCCACTCCGTTCTTAGAACAACATGTGATGTGGGATGATATCGCCATACTAGGACGGTACTTACTTATGTTATCGTTTAACAACTGCCTTGATGTGGCCACCCACTTGCCGTACCTTTTCCACACCATTACCTTCCTCGTCTGCTCGGGCTCATTGTCTATGAGGGCTTCCACTCATGGTTTAGTTATAAATATCATACATTCATTATGTACCTGCACCAAGCCGATATTCTCGGAAGAAGCTCAACGTGTTTTACGTTTGTCTTTAGATGAATTCTCATTAGCCAAATTCTATTTGCTATTCGGCATTAGCAAAGTCAAGTCGGCTGCTGTCACCGCATTCCGTTCAAGTTGCCGTCATCCGCCCGACAAGTGGCTGGGAAATGAGCGGGTATCACAACCCCTGCCCGCGGATAGAGAACGTTTGTCATTGCCGTCCCTAGAAGTAATAACAGATGCTCTTTTGGAAATAATGGAATCATGTATGCGCGATGTGCCCGACTGCCAATGGTTGCAGACATGGAATTCATTGGCTCGCAGCTTTGCTTTCTGCTACAATCCGGCATTACAGCCCAGGGCTTTGATAGTCTTCGGTTGCATAAGCAAAAGTGTCACTGATCAAGAAGTGAAACAGTTGCTGAGGATTTTAGTAAAGGCGGTGGAATCTTTCAATGATATAACACTAATTGAGGCTATTGTTATGTGCCTGACGCGTATCCAACCTTTATTAAGACCGGTAGGTTGAAATTGAATAATAGATTTGGTTTTGCGAATTAACTATTTGTTATTTCCAGGAATCTCCTATACATCGTAATCTCTTCTGGGTAGCTATATCGGTATTACAATTAGATGAAGGAAATTTATATGGAGCTGGCTTGGCTTTGCTGGAACAAAATTTGCATACTTTGAAATCTCAGGGTTGCTTTGATAGCGCCAACATTGCGGAAGTTATGATGTGCACACGTGAAAAGCTGGAGTGGCATTTTAAACAGTTGGATCATGCAGTAGGTCTTTCATTTCGTAGTAATTTCCATTTTGCTTTGGTGGGACACTTGATAAAGGTAAGAGTGTTATAAAATGCCCAAATGAGAATCAGAAAATTTCGATTCTATTGGTTCCCCTTTAGTAACTCAAAAATAATAAGATTGATTAGCAATACAAAAAGTTTTGATTCCAAGCAAGGCATGGTGAAACACTATAGCTAATATTTGTGATTCGATTTATTTGTCTAAAACATGACCAGCTGTATTTTGTTGCGTTTGACTCCTTAATTCCTTAGAAGTAACGATCACAAAATTCCGCAATTTTCGATCAATGATGCCTGTATCATCAGAGTGCGATGGTAGATGGTGCCAATTGTCTTTATTGAGCTTTCTTCATTACTGTCTCTAAAATTAAGTTAGGGAGATCGCAAAATAAGCCGTGGTCCTGTCTAACACCTTGTTTGGCGTAGAATGGCTCAGTGAGATTTTTATCCACCTTTACCAAAGACCTCATGTCGGTCAGCTTCCAAAAAATGTCAATATAGGACTTTCGAAAGCAGTTTCATATCTTGGAAAATGTACTCCGTGTTGATTTGCGATCCTGCGACGAAGAATGTTTTTTGGGAAGATCTTACTAGACAAGACAATGTGAACGCCACTCAAATTATTAATGCTACAGCCAAAGATCACATGCTCGATTGTCGTGCGTGCTAACCATCATGCGCGGTCCATATTAGTAGCACGTTCTAAATATTCCCTTTACTGTCCTTACAGGAGATGAGCAATATGCTTATTTACATTTTGGTGAACATTTCTGGCTTCACAAACAACTGATGTTTTTATGCCTACAAAATTTATTTTATTTTTTTACGAAAATCTTCCTTCGTATTTTGACATTAAAATCTTCAAGAATAATTTTAATGCGACCAGGTCAGAGATCATTTGTTTTCTCCAGGAATTAATAAAATTGTTCATCATTCAAACAATTTGACTTTCAGCAGTCCTGCAGTTCATCGCAATAACGTTTCTTAGCGAAAGTTAAATCTGCTTCCAAATAAAATTTATTTTTTAATCTTCAAAGTTGATTGGTTTTACACCTATTATAAATTCGCACTCAGTTTCCCGCAGATAAGATTCTGCGTTCATTGAAGCTGGTGACTTGTTTTTATCCTCGTTCACCATTAATTGCAATTTCTTCGATTCCTTTTCAATGTCTGAGCAAACTGTAATAATATTTCGATATAGGCAAGCTGCTTGTTACTTGTTAATAATATCATTTATATATAGCAGCATGTTGACGAGATCACTCTATAAGTCGCTCCCTGACTTAATCCTAGCTTGGCTTTGTAAGATCTTTTATTATTTTCTCTAAAGACTTCCTAATTTCACATTTCGATAGCCTGAAATTGTTTAATTAAATCATTTAATTTATTTAATTAAATATTAATAATATTAATTAAATAATTTAATTTATTTAATTAAATACTGTGCCCCTGTGCCAACCAGAAATCAACATTTTCCGATTACATCCAATGAGTTATCGAAGGCGATTAAAAAAAAAATAATATTTGCTTCTTTTGATTGCATGGAGATCAGAAAACGATCCCTATTTTTAAATAAAATGTAACACATTAAGTATTCGTGATAGAAATATAATTGGGTGTCATAATCAGTGAAATTATTAATCCTTTGGATTTTATGTTTTTAGGGTTTCCGTCATCCAACACCCACCACCGTGTCCCGTACATCCCGTATATTAACCATGTTGCTTGGAATTATAGCCAAACCCTTGAGGCGGGATAAATTTGAAGTAACTCCTGATAGTGTAGCATATTTAACGGCTTTGGTCGCTGTTTCAGAGGAAGTTCGATCAAGATGTCATGTAAAGCATGCTTTACCGCGATGGCCAGCCGAATTGCCCTCAGAGAATGGTGGTGAAGGTGCACCAAATGGAACGCAAAATGTAAGTTTAAGTATTGGTTATATGAATACTATTGTTTGATACACTTGTAATATTTTATCTTAGCAATTTGGCATGGCTTTATCGCGACGCCAAAAGTCATGGGATATTCTTGATCAGTCAGCTCTAAATTTCGCGCGACATCATAAAGTACCTGCTCCACCGGTAAGTTAGAGAAGATGTTCGGTATCTTTCAAATACATATTCCCTTTTCATAAGCATTGAAACCATATCAATATGATATATACATATTTTATATGACAAAATGATAACCTTTTAGCTTCTTTGAAGTTGGTATTTGAATATTGTAATATTGAGTGTTCATTTTGTTCTGAAAGCCACTGACGATTGAGGGAAGATTGCGAGAATTAAGGATAATTTAAAGCCAACACTTGTCGAAGCCGAAGTCGAATAGTATTCGAAATGCCGTCTACTTTTCAAAATTTCTAACTTTTGGTTTCATGTTAGAACCGAGGACCGTCAGCAAAATGAAATGAGATTGGAAATATAGTTCCAATTTAAACATAATTTTAATGCTAGTACCGACAAAAAGAACTCAAATTGTATGAAATTATATTAAATTAAATTAATTATATTAAATTTTGTTACTGCATCACTCATTCGTACTGAAACTTTAAATAATTTTGTTTCGTTTGGAAAAGTTCTTATAAAAAAAAAACAAATAAAGTTATTCGCTGCACAAACTTCTAAACAGTCTGACATCCAGAATTTAGAAAGAATGCAGTGAAACCAATTTTTAAAACATTTTCAACTTACTTCTCGCGAACTACCCTCATTTTTTATATATCTCTGGCTTAAAATAATGCGAAGTGCTAGCCACCCTTCTCAAAAAATATATGAAACTTTTCATTTCTTTTAGTTTTCAAATCATATTTCATATATTTTCTAAATCATATAAATTATGCCTGCTAATTGGTGCTGCTTGCCGTCTTCTTTCTACCTTATACAATGAAGAATATACCTGTATCATTTTCATGTCTTCCTCTTCATACCATTGCCCATTTATCTTTATATGCAATTGTGTTCTCTCTGCGAATTGAATTATATATCTTAATTATGATTGTTATTCTCGACTGTTTTACTTGCATGCAAAAACGCTCTCTCTCTTTCATTGTGTTTATTGATCATCATGTTAAAATATTTCTTGACCGAAGAATGCGAGAGTTTTATTCAAAACTCAGCGCTCCTTCTCGGTACCAACAACCAAAGATCCAAATAATGCGAGTGGAATCGAAGAACGTCAGGTATTGAATGTTATTTTTGTATAATTTCACTCTCTCTTTTCCTTTCTATATCTCTCTGTCATTCATTGTTTACACTTTTATTAATTTTGACAGAAAATTTTAAAAATGTAAGATTATTTTGCACTGTAATAAAAAAAATTATTTGCAGATAACACACAAACTATATACAATAGTTAGATTTGAGGGTGAATATTAGTCTAGGTTAACTACAGATTTGGAATCTTAGGACTAAAATGATAATAGTGATTTTTGATTTATCCATGATTCAGTGTATATGATGTGACCGACAGACACGCGTTCGGATGATCGTGGGTTCAACTCCGCTTACAGTCGCCAGTATTATTTCAGTGGTGGTCATCTCGATGTGTCTGTCGAACACTTCGAGTAGTCAAGTAATGCAGGTCTGGTGAATGCTTCTCAAACTGTGATGTTGGGAATCGTCTTTAAATTGGAGTTCCCGTTGAGTGAGTCTAAACATAGAATCTGTGTAAGCTCACTGAATGTGAGAAGCTCTCCCATATCTCGTCCATGGGATGCAAGGAAATTTGTTTTTTCAGTAATTATTATAATCTAGACAAAAAAGGCTTTAGTAATTATCAACTTATGTTGAATTTTGTAGACAAATCCGTTTTTAATAAAAATAATATATATCTGAGAAAAATATACATATATCAATATGTTCTGATTTTTAACACTTTATAGTTGGGAATTTGTTACCAAATCAATATTATTTGCGCTGAAAGCCAAAGTAATTCTCAGGGTTTGCAAATTTGCAAGTAAAAAAATATAAGCTCTTCTTATTTGGCCATTAACTTACAATTAATGTGCATTGTAAGATACATGATAGACCAAGGAAATATTTTAACCTCTACATATTTAGATATATCAAAATATAATCACACAACACAATCTACACATTTTCCAACACAAACTACGTTATATACTCTCATTTTGAATAAAGGGTTATTCATTTTTTGCATCACTAAAATGAACACTTTTTCTGATATGGAGATAGATTGGTAACAGGGAAAATGTTAGTTCGGGCGTCGAACATTCTTTGAGGTTACCTGATTACTTCAGCGAATATGGAATATGGAAGGGATGTTTTTTTTTTTATTTATATATTATGATTTGTGGGAGCTATAACCTTACGCAGATTTCGTTTTCCTAGCATAGTAAGTTAAGGATCGAGCTTCATGTTGCATCTCTATAACAGCAAATTGTCTGTAAAGAAGTTTTTATATGTCAGTTTGTTTCAATATCTTTTGGATAATAGACCAAATCATATAACGCCAAAGCCTGGAATTTTAAGTGGAAATGTAGGTAATTACAACTAGCTTTGAAGTTATTCGCAGTCATATTTTAAACCGATATATGTATTGGAATTCTACAGATAATATAATCATCATGCGAATGCCTCGCCTATGTAACTTTATTCTTCCTTCGATGGTAGACGTTAATGTTTATGTTTCCGATATGTTGGTGGTGGATTCCTTCCTACCACAATCGACAAGATGGTTTCCAATTCTATTAGAATTATTGTAAATTCACTACAAGTATTTTTCATTTCATTTATTGAACAGTCTTGTAATTTAAAGCCTTTTGGCTAATATTAAGCAAATTACAAAATGCATAAAATAAATACTACTGGAATTGAAAAACAAAAACAAAATATAACTTAGAATCTAACATCAAATTAGCTAGTAACTATTTACTTGTAACGCTCAAATTAAAGTGCACTAAAAATAGGCGAAATTGAGGAAAATAAAAACAATGAGAAAAAATTAAATATTGAATAATATATATAGGTCAGCCCAAATTGCAAGTTTTTTTATGCTTTGACAGCTATCATAATTCGAACGCTTCAGCTTGTTATCGAGTCTATTTCTAGTTTTGTCGTTCGTTGTCATTTATAGATTTAGGGATGTTTTTCTAAAAGCAGTTGTGTTTTTTTTAACGCTAATATGGCTAAATCGAAGCCGAGTTATTTGAAATGTGTAATTTTGAACCAACCAAAAAATCATTGGATTTACTCTAGTCAGAACCTACGATTACCAACCTATGGTTGCATTGAAATGGCGGTTGTGGTGCAGGTTTCTGTAGATCATCATCTTATGTACTACACACAGCACCGCTATAGATTCGTCTACTTGAAAATTAACCTTCTTTTTAACCTTCTGAAGGCCCTTAAATCATTACTGGTGGAGGAGCGATGCATGATTGATCCAGTAACGTTTCGGGTAACGAAAAAAAAAACGAAATGATAGACAAATATACGTAATGAGACCGTTTGGATCTTAATTTGTAACGTCTGCGGCTGCGTTAACAAATATATTGAGAAATATGGAAATTCATAGCAGATTTTATAAAGACAAAGAGTTCGGCCTAAAGATAGAATAAATTAGGTCAATGTCCTTTGTTAGACAATGTTAAATTTCATTAATGGCCATTGCGATATCTGGTATTCGCTATGTCAGGGATCGAACCCAGGATCGTATGCACTATATTTGCCTATTCCAATAACCATCGTGTTTGAATAGTCGTCTCAAACGATCTATACTGTGGAGGAGATTGTAGGTCATATTAACCCCTTGCCATAATTGGTCTGCGCTGTCACCCATCTTTAACACTAGTACTTTATTAGGAACAAATTTAATTTTGTTTCACTTGAGATCGGTGTGTACCAGTAACAATTAATATCCAGGAAAGGTGGTACAGCAGTTCATTTTATGTTCAGCTTTTTAGAGAGCCGAATTTTGCTTGGGTAGATGTCCCTTCCCAAACTCGAAATGAATAACCCTGTAAAACAAATTAAGCTATATACCAATAAAAATCGACACATACACCTTCATAAATGTAGCACCACATTATGTAATTAACAGTAAATATAATATATATTCGCAGCACTTTATGGTTACATGCTTCATGTAGCAGTGATGCCAGCTAGCATAGCCTATATCGTATACCGAACTTTATTGATTTTGTATTTTGTTCAATGTAGAGATCTTTATTAGCGCGATATATTTCACCAGTCTGCCGATTTATATAATGCTATCTAATTTTAACAGGAACGTGGCTCTCGCACCTCTGTCTCAAATGAGTCGAATGTTTTGTTGGATCCCGAGGTATTACCTGATCTCTCCATACAGGCTTTGGTGTTGACCGTCTTAGCCACTTTAGTGAAATATACCTCCGATGAAAATGAGACACGTGTTTTATACCAGTATCTAGCCGAAGGCTCAGTTGTGTTCCCAAAAGTTTTCCCCGTCATGTAAGTCAACTATTCAACAGACAATTAATTCTATAATTGAAAATGTGCTTAATGCGATTTAAACTTTCTTTTAGCCACTCTTTATTGGACCAAAAAATCAATAACATTTTATCAGTATCCCACGATCAAGTTGTTTTGAACTCAGTACAAAATATCATCCAAAATATGTTGGCCAGCGA
>JAHXMU010000111.1:334667-357830 GCA_019455685.1 Philornis downsi | reverse complement strand
GTTTCGGGGTCTACTCAAAAAACCTAGGGCTAAGTACTCGTATAGCAAGAAGGCTGTAGGGCTGTAATCACTGTAGTGTTTATCAGGCCGAAATTTTGGTCATTAAGGAAGTGGCAGAATGGCTGAGGTATAACGTCCTCACCACGGCGGGGATTAACATATTCTATGACAGTCAAGCTGCCATTAAATCCCAGGATTCTCTCTTCCCGAACTCGACATCAGCCCTGAACTGCCGCAGATATCTTAACGAGATGGCTCAGCATTTCAACATTCACCTTGTATGGGTGCCGAGCCACAGGGAACTGTAGAGCAGACAAGCTGGCAAGACTAGGAACAACCTTACAGATTCTAGCCGAGTTGAAAATCGTGGGCATGCCTCTAGCCACTTGTAAGCTTCTACTGCGAAATATAGCACAATAAGCAGTAAATAGTAGGTGGGCGTCTGTCCGAGGCTGTAATCAATCCAGACAGATGTGGGCTTGCCCAGATCTGAAGCGTTTACACACACTGCTGTCGCTATCAAGACTCGACGTCTCATTGGTGGTATCCGTCATGATGGAACACTGTTTAATTGGAAGAAATGCAGTAAAATTGAAGGTTGCGACTAGTGGAGGGGAAGTCCATAGAACACCTTCCCTGCAATTTCCCTTCACTGGCGAACAGGTGGGAAGCAACATTGAGCTCTTATTTCTTCAGGGACCTAGAAGATCTGGAAGACATAGATATTGTCCTACTTAAGAGCTTCTTGAAGATCTCAGGATGGTTCAACGGGGGAAGCAAGGGACATCTATATCTCTAGTTTCCATGGTATCACAATAGCCCATTGTGTTTAAGTGAGTCTGTCTATTCAGACTGCCGCACTGAGCTAACCTAATCTTCACGCAGAGGATGTTTAGAACTCAAATAATATTCTTTTTTTTTGAGAGTTTGATCCAGCGGAAAAAAACTAATAATGCACAATGCCAGGATGGTCAAATAAAACTGACAGAAGAATAACCTTGACTTTCCACAGACTTTGGCGCGATCTTCTCGGTCTTCCTTCACTTGATTTCTCGGTTGTTTGGATCATAAGGACAGATCCAAGGTTCATGTCCCATAATAGTACGTTTCATAATGTGCTTATAACCAGAAATCAGACAGATTTAGAGCACGAAATCTCAGTTTTGTTGCTATTTACTTTCATCGACAGAGGTCGATGGGAATACGGTGCAATTTTCCCCTTCAGCTAGTTCTCTAAATTCTTTGAACTACGACATTTACGCTGCTTGTAAATATTGCTTTCCGACAAAGTCTTTCTGCAATGTTTTAAGTACATTTTGTAAACATAATTTTATGCAATGACTTTGTCCAACAAAATAACAAATTGTAAAAATCGACGAAATCTGATATCGTGTCGGACAAAACCAAGCGTTGCTTTAACACTAATGGCAGTTACGTGTGAAATTTGGCATATATCTCTGCCGTGGTGCTACCACCTTAGAAAACAAATATTTCTGAGATTCGATTCCTTATACTTCATAACAATACTGATCCTCCCATTCTAATCTACTCGCAAAATGTACTATGGGGTGGCGCATCAATTGTGCTGTAATAAGAAATTCTAATAAGTTTTTTTCCATCAATGTACTTCAAAAATTACAAAGCATTCTGCGGTATTGAGTTTGGGGATGTCTCTACGGATCGTTTGAATTGTCAAGCCATCTAAACACCCTCCCCTCGCTAGACCATAATGCACCTAGAACGTCCAGAGTGTATGCAGATGTCACAGATGTCCTCGATAAGTATAAGGCTGTTTAAAAACTATGACATCATCCATAGATGCCATGCAGAAAGGAAAGAATTCGGATGTGGTTTTGTATCTGGCCAAATGGCCCTAAAGGCCCCCATTTAGGTAGATGTATTGACGGAGAAAAAAACATAGAAGAAGGTATCATTTTGTTCAAAGAACTTTTGCCATTGTTCAGGCAAGTTTTTGGTGTCAGATTGGAAAAATAACTGATTCTAGCCACCCAGCGAAACATTGGAACGATACGTTTTTTAGTTTTGAGATTTTCCATTCAGTTCATTTTCTCTGGCAGAAATGAAACTCCAAAGGGGTCGGGTAAGGATTACAATATGGATCTGGCATGTCCTGCAGTCTAAGCTCCAGTATTTTTTGCCGAGTCTGCAAAGGGGTCTGGCATTGTCATGTCTTTGCGTTTTACCAATTCAGGCCTGTCTTACATCAATGCTTTATCAAAATTCATCGATTTTTAAAAATAGACCTCAGAATTTATGCAAGAAATGCAAAGCAAACCATTCCTTTAAATCCTAAAAAAATTGAAAACGTAACCTTTCTTCGATATAATTCAGCCTTCGATGCGGTTTTGGCACGTTCCTCTTACATGGAGCAGGATCTCTTTCATTTGTAGACAATCAATATTTCATACTCAGTGATAATGCGCTTCAAAAAGGAATAAATCACAAGTGCTGATCGCTTTGGTAAGAGGATTTTCTTTACCTAATGCGGCACCCAAATGTTGAGCTCTACTCCTTTTATTGCAATAAGCAATTTAAAAGCAAGCTGTGAAATTTCAGCTGAGTAACGGTATAATATAAAATTTGATCAGCTGAGCTAAAGCATTTAAAAGCAAATAAAAAAAGCGACATCTATATGAGAAAACTAAAATTACTTTTTTGTCACAACACAAACATATAAACGAGGCAACTAAACTATCTCTTAATCATATAACAAGAAACCGGATTGATTATACCATAGTAGACGAAAAACAAGCTTTTAGTGCCAAGTACTTGCGTGTTCGTGGTGCCAATAGGTATAGATTGGAATCAAAACCTGGTTGCTGCTAAGATGCGCACCAGATTTAGCAGATCCGAAAATGTATTTAACCAAACATAAAGAAAGCTCCATATCGCTAAGTTGCCTATCATCGAGTTGCCTATTCCGACAAGCTCCCTAGTTTACTACGACGCAGCCCATAACTTTGACATTCCTGACAACACACTACACATTCGATAACAACTGCGGCAAAATCATCACTTGAGCATAAAAAATGGGTTTCGTACGTGGCATAGCGAAAAAGGATATGTACGAAGACCGCCTTCTTAAAATGAAAAATTCGTTGTGGATAGAACAGGACATTGAGGATATTGAAAGGTAGAGGGATAGAGGTGACGCCGGAAAATTCTACCAAAATATCAAAAGTAATCATTACGAGGGCGGTCCTAACCTAACCTAGCCGACCTAACAAAGAAGACACAAAAAAGTTGGGACAATTTTTCTTTATTTTTCAGCATAATTTCCTTTTAGGTCGATATTCTATACCCTGTCTATAGTAAGAACGGTTCAACTCCTTAAAATAGCCATCAACCGCAGACTCCACCTCTCTATTGTTGGCAAGTTTTTTAGCACTCAGCCATTTTTTTAATTTTGGATATAGGAAATAGTCCGAGGGAGCTAAATCTGGCGAATAAGGTGCGTGGTGAAGCAATTCGAACTTTAGTCCATTAATTTTGTCCATTGCAATAATGGATGTGTGAGCTGGAACATTGTATTGCTGAAACAACACTTTCTTTTTCGCCAAATGGGGTCTTTTTTCATAATTTCATCAACCAAACGCTGCATTAAATTAGCATAATATTCGCCATTGATGGTTCCTTTCTTCAATCAATATAAATCAATAATCAGTATAAATAATCCAATGAATATCCCAAAAAAACAGACACCATGACCTTGACTGCAGATAGAACCGTCTTCGCTTTTTTTTTGGACACGATTCTTCCATTCCAGTCCATTGCCTTGACTGTTCCTTTGTCACAGTTGTGAAGTGGTGGACCCATTTCTCATCCCTGGTTATAAATCGACGGAAAAATTCAGTTTTATTACAGTGAAACATCGCCAAACACTCTGCTGAAACATCTTTACGACGATATTTTTCCTCTATTAAAAGCAAGCGCGGCACCCATCTTGCGCACAGCTTTCTCATCTTCAAATCTATGGTCAACATACGGTATATAATACTTTTTGAAATGCCTATCATTTCAGCTAGCTAACGCACCTTTAATCGACGATCATCCAATACTATTTTGTGGATTTTCTAACCCGTGTCTGGCGTGCAAACCTCAATTGGTCGACCAACACGGCGTTCGTCTTGGCAGCTCGTACGGCCTCGTTTAACCTCTGCTACCCAATATTTTACAGTCGTAAACGAAAGAGCAGACTCCCCCAGAATAGAGTTTAGCTCGACTTTATTATTGAGACCTTTCAAATGAAAATTTAAATTACATAACGGTAATCAATTTTTTCCATGTTTACAAATTTGCTCAGATTGTTTACTTGTGATGGTTGATATAAAAGTAATAAACAACGTGCCATTTTGTTGCCATAGCCATTTTCCAAACTATTGGCACCATCTCTACGTCAGGTGGGCTAGTTTTGAGACCGTATCGGTTTTAAACCGTTTGACATACTTGTCAACCAAATACGGCGAATTGTTCTTAGGATATACCAGATTAAACACTAGCATATTTTCAGAAATTGAAAAATTTATTTAAAAAATTAAGAAATTATATCTATAGAATTTCTAACTTCGATCATTTTTGTATTTGGAAGCCCAATGCGTCAAAAACGTGTCTTATTCTTAATTTTATTCATTGTTTTGTTTTTTTTTTTCTTGTCTTGTTGTTGTTCGAATTCACATATTTACCAAACGACCCTCGTACCTCTTCTCCAGTTTAAATTTGAATCGAATCAAACAAATGAAAGCCTTTTGCAAATCCGTAACATGCACATGTATTACCCTAATACTATTCAGGGGAGGGATCCGGTGAGCTTGAGGTGAGGATGATGTGGATACGGATGTTGGTAGGTTGGTTGGTTGCGGAAGTGAAAAGGCGGGTGGGGTTTCTATGGCACTGTTGCCTCTGTCTGTCGGATAACTACACACAATCACGCTGTTACTACAAACGTACACTCTTCCAGAAACACTCATTTAAACATGTGCATCGAGATTGCTTCAACTACACGTGATGATTCAAACGGATACGCAACGTTTTGTGGCACATAAAATAAAAGTATTTTGAGCAGAAACTCGCAGTACGATACTTTAAGCTCAACCGTGAGAATATAAATGCAAATATAAATAAATTAATACAAAATATGCATACGCTCGTATAGTGAAAGAAAAAATAAACGTGAATAAACAAAAACATATAAATAATTAATATAATTTGTAACTGAATTTTGTGATTTATTTTTTAAAGATAAACCAGAAAGAGACTAATTTTATACGTAAAGTGAAGTGAAGTGTTTACAAAACGTTAAAGATATCGATCACTTATCGTAAAACAAAGGTATTAAACATATAAGAACATATAAAACAAAAGTGTTATAATATCGTAAATCTAACAAAATGGAAGGTGAATCCACGGAATCTACACACAATACAAAAGTTTCAGACTCAGCGTATTCCAACAGCTGCAGCAACAGTCAATCGCAAAGAAGGTAATTTTTATATATTTCATATAAAAAATTTGCAATATCTTATATTATAAATGAATTGTCGTTACGCCGTTCAATTAGTTCTGTTGAAAAAAAATTTTTTTCGATTGTTGATTTATGCATACTGCTGGCAACTGTATTCAATGCCTTTCAAATAAAAAAGGATTTCGTTAATGTCCCACACTTTTTCGTTCATAAAATCACAAATTTTAATCGTATAATACTAAACATTTTATATGGACCTGTAGTTTAGTTTTTTACAAACGACCAGTAAAGTTTATAATCACATTTTCATAGCGAAATCGATCTTCAAACATTTAATAAATTGTTATGTTGTTAAAGTGGCGATATATTTCACGACCGCCGGTCTGGCAAGGCTGTCAGCTTTTAAATACCTATCATTTGAAGTGTTATTTATTTAGTGAAAGGTTTGCCTTTTACGAATATGGATCGTTTAATAACCGAAGAATGCGTAAAAATAGTTAAAATTTACTACAAAGGTGTTAATCCAAATTGGACGGTTTTCGTGCATTACGGGCTGATTATGGTCGCCATAATCGATCTACTGTGCAAGGAATTGGCAGGATTGTAAAGAAATGTGAAGGGATTGGAAACGTTACAGATGTGGTCAGGCCTGTGTATCACCACAATGTAAGCACTGCCGAAAATATCGCTTTTGTTAGTAAAAGTGTGGCGGATAATTCGAATTTGTCGATTAAACGGCGTTCTCAGCAATTGGGCTCCTCCTACGTCCCATTATGGCGTATTTTGCATTTGGATTTGCACCTTCCATACATATAGAATTAAGAGCCAAGAATTAAAGCTGCCTTACCATTCACAACGCCTTAGATATGCTAATAGGGTGCTACAGCAACAGGCTTTGATTTTTCGAACAAAAATTTCTTTAGCTCTGAAGCTAATTTCTCCCTTAGGTGGTTACGTCAACAAGCAAAATTGTCGCATATGGGGCTCGAAGAACCCAAAAGTGATTGTGGAAGAGCCATTGCATGGGGAAGAAGTGACTGCTTGGTACGCATTCTTCGAAAATGTCTCTGTAGGAACCGTTACCGTCAATTCAAAGCGCTATGGTCGTGTGACTTTTTATGGCGTACAGTTGAAGATTATGAACTAGATATGTGGTTTCAACAAAAAGAAGCCACGAGCCACACAACACGACCGACTTTGGGTTTGTAGCATGAGAAGTTTCCAAAAAGCGTAATTTCATGTTTTTGCGACGTTAATTGCCCACCAAGATCATGAGATTTGACGCTGTTAGACTTTTTTTTTTTGTGGGGCTACGTCAAAGACGTTGGAGCATTTAAAAACCAACAAAAAAAAAAACTTCAAAAGGATCCACTGCTGCGACCAATCCAGAGCCGGTCATTTAAATGACATTGTATTTCGTACATGATAGTGATGAAGGTTCAAGCATTATAATGAAATAAAAGTTTCCCCGAATTCACCGATTTATGTGTGTTTTATTTAACTTTACTCTTGAAACCGAAAATTGATAACTCTTTATATCATTTCAAACAACGTAATTCATTTGGCCTACAGATTGTATTAGCCCTATACAACTCATTCATACAACTCACAACGCTATCGTCACGTGCGTGTAAATGTGAACTAAATCGAACATTCTACAATTCAATTCATATTATCCATCACATGAGTCAAATGCGATGTATAATATTCGAAAACGGATATACAAATTCAAATATGTATTCCAAAATACAATGTTGTTCATTCTTTGTTAATATGCAAGGCCAACGAATACGAATTACGAATAATTTAATATAGACTTGGTAATTGAGTTAAGGAAACTAGACTCAAATCAGAACGTCTTTGCAGAAGTTGTGATAGAATTTCTTTTATATATTCCAAAGAACTAAACCTTGCCTTTGCATTTCTCATAGATCGTATTGTTACAGTTTCACCACTAACCAGTTTTATTGTTTTTCAGTGGAAGTTCTAAATCTCGCCTCAGTGGCAGTCATTCATCCGGAAGCAGCGGCTATGGCGGTAAACCATCTACTCAAACCAGCAGGTTAATCTCAAAACGTCTTCAATTATCTTTAGATACTGATTTCCTTCTTTTTTTCACCACAAAGTGAAATTCACCACACAAAGAGGGGTAAAGATAAGACACGCAAGAAGAAGAAGCTCAAGTGTACTTCCAGCACCGTGATAGAATCACAGGAGGATGCACCTAAACCAAGTGAGACAAAAGATGACGCTGAAATTGATCTCAACGATATAGCAATGGGTAAGAAAATCGATAGAAATATGCGATTTTTACTAGGAAATAACAAGGTCTCTATCGGTTGTAGCACAAAGTAGCCGTCAGTTGGAAAATAATGAGAATTTGGAAAAGGAATCAAGTGAGCACAAATCAGAAAAATCACTGCAGTTCCCCATCCCATCGCCACTATCAGGTAAATCCTGCATTACTTGAATTATTCAACCAATTAACGAAATAATAAAAAAAATTCAAAGAATAAATTATTAAATGAATTCGTGAAACTACACATGTATGAATCAATGAATCTATAAACTTATGAATCTATGAATCTATGAATGTATCAATCTATAAATGTATATGTATAAAACTATGAATCTATGAATCTATAAATCTATGAATCTATCAATCTATAAATGTATGAAACTATGAATCTGTGAATCTATGAATCTATGAATCTATGAATCCATGAATCCATGAATCTATGAATATATGAATCTATGGATCTATGAATCTATGAATTTGTGAATCTATGAATCTATGCATCTATGAATCTATGAACCTACGAATCTATGAATCTATGGATCTATGAATCTATGAAGCTATGAATCTATGAATGTATGAATCTATGAATTTATGGATCTTTGAAAGTATAAAACTATGGATCTATGAATCTATGAACCTATGAATCTATGAGTCTATGAATCTATGAATCTACGAAACTATGGATCTATGAATCTATAAATCTATGAATCTACGAACCTATGAATCTATGAATTTATAAATCTGTGAGTCTATTAATCTATGAATCTATAAATCTTTGAATCTATAAAATAATGGGCCTATGAATCTATGAACCTTTGAATCTATGAATATATGAACTTACGAATCCATGAATCAATTAAATGTTACGTTAATTAATTTCATTAATATTTTAGTAACAACACAACAAGGAAATAGATCGGAGAAAACCTGTGAATCTGCCCCTGGAAAATTGGAAACTTCAGGAAAAACTGAGAAACTTAAAGAGGTAACATTGAAATTGTAAAAATTCGTGTTTCATTTGAAATTTTGGAGATAACAATTAAAAAAAAATTTCATTTTTTTCCTCATTATCAGGAATTAGAAAATATTATCTAAAATCCAGAAAACGCAAACGCATGAAAAACGCAAATCTAAATTCGGAAACAACCAGAAAACTTGTAATTCAAAGAATATCAATTCGTGCTCAATGCTTATAAATTTCGAATATCAAACAAATTCCTTTTGAGTTCCAGGAGTTGGTTATGATTTAAATTTTTCCTCTTTCCTATTTCTGCACTCACGGTCGATAAGCCAAGTGATGATAATGAATTAATTCTTTCTGAATTTTAAATGAATGCTCTGAATTTCAAACAGATGTTTTACATGTCAGGGAATTTGATTTTTTTACTCTACATCCCAATAGATGTTCTATACACTTTGAAAACAATTAGAATTAATCAATTTTTGCTGCATTTCAAATGGGAACTGTGATTTCCAAATAGTTGTTTTGGATTTTCAATATCAAGTTTTGAAATCTTTTCTGCCTTTCGAATTTCTATTGAAAACATTGAATTTCTCATAATATTTTATAAATCATAGCTGTAATTGTGTAGATTTCACAGGGAATGCCATTTCGAAATATTTATAACTTATGTTTCTCACGCCTTTTTTCTTTCTCTTCATCTCCTCCCTCTAACTCTCTTTTAGGATAGTTTCTGCTGTGTCATATCAATGCATGACGGCATTGTCCTCTATACCACACCCAGTATTACCGATGTCCTCGGATTCCCTCGCGACATGTGGCTGGGACGTTCGTTTATCGATTTCGTTCACACCAAAGATCGTGCAACATTTGCGAGTCAAATTACAACTGGCATTCCCATTGCCGAATCACGAAGTAGCGTGCCGAAGGATGCCCGCAGCACTTTCTGCGTGATGTTGAGACGATATCGTGGCCTTAAATCGGGTGGCTATGGTGTCATTGGACGTTCAGTAAACTACGAACCCTTTCGCCTGGGATTAACATTTCGGGAGGCACCAGAAGAAGCAAGATCGGATAATTATTTACCAAGTGGTACCAATATGTTATTGGTTATATGTGCCACGCCCATAAATAGCTCATATAAAGGTAAGGGAAAACAGTTGTGAACGTTAATGACATTTTCTATAAATGTCCTATTTCTCGTTTGTAAATCTTTCAGTTACTGATGAATTGCTTTCCCACAAAAGTCCAAAATTTTCCATCCGCCACACTGCTACTGGCATCATTTCACACGTGGACAGTGCCGCTGTCTCCGCTTTGGGCTATTTGCCGCAAGATCTCATTGGACGTTCTATTTTGGACTTTTATCATCATGAAGATTTAATTGTTTTAAAGGAAATCTATGAGACTGTCATGAAGAAAGGTCAAACGGCTGGTGCATCGTTTTGCAGTAAGCCTTACCGGTTTCTTGTACAAAATGGCTGCTATGTTCTACTGGATACAGAATGGACAAGTTTCGTTAACCCATGGTCTAGGAAATTGGAATTTGTTATTGGTCATCATCGGGTATTTCAAGGTAAATTTTAAAATGGAGGAAGAATTATAAGTTATGTAGGACAAAAGTATGGATTGGCGACTATTTAAAAAAAAACGCGTTCTAATTTAATGGCTGCAGTATGTTTTAGAGACTATAAAGATAAAAGATGATATGCTGAGCTATTCATGCATTTAAGCTTGAATTGCAATTGCGGTTTTTACCTTTAATGAAGACTTGTTGCCATTTAGAGTAAGTTGGATTTGCTGCAGCTTGCTGTCAAATTCTCTTTAGATGGCTCCCACTCACTACATGAAAAGACTGCAGTAGTATTATGTAATTCTCCAGCTTTTATTTTATTATTATCTTCACTATTACGTTGAAGAGACATCCCGATCTCGCGATCATTAAGGGCGATTCAGTACTCTGCTTTAAATACGCTTTCCTAGGCGTGTCCAAATAATTTGGGAATGATTTAGCTGGTGAGAAATGCATCTCACTAGAAGCTTGTGAAAATCGACTGCCCTAGTTTTTAGCCAATAAGGACGAAGGTTTTTATACGAGAGGCTTAATGAAATTACCCTCAAAATAACAAAAAATTATCGCACAAAACAGTGCATATTTCATCTAAATTCGATCATTTTAACTATACTAAATAAATCCTTAAATTTCATGCAAAAATAATGGATTTCTTTTTACAACACCTTATACAAACAAAATCGTTCAAAATTTGTCCAAATTTATTGCTGAAATTTCAATTTTAATTTTTTACCATTTTATTTATTTTGTTTATTGATTTTATTTATTTATTATTATTATTATTTTTTTTTTTTTTTTTTTTTTTTTTTTTTTATTTAGGGAATGAAACAAATAATAGTAAAAATTAAAAAAAGGTAACTTTTCATGTTTATTTTATTTATATAATTTATTAAATTCACTTAAAGTGATCCAAAAAAATTTTCTTATCTGCCAATCGGGGCCAACCAATCAAATGCTGAATTATCATTGAAGCGCCCCGTTGGCTTGCGGACGTTGATTAAAAGTCAGAAAAAAATCTGTCCTCTGTTAAGGGGATTAGCTAGTTGTTGCTCTCAGGGTTTGCATTTTACTACTAATTATTTATTCTTTGTTTAATTTACTTACATTCTAAGATAATCTAAATTGGTCTAAAAATTTTTGCTGTTAAAAGTGATTCTCCCTCCTCCTTCAACAGACTTTGTCAATCTTCATCAAATCGACAAATATAGAAACTAGAGTCCTTTATTGTATTGTAAAAAAATTGTATTTGTAGGTCCGAAGAATGTCAATGTTTTTGATCCACCCGCCAACAATAAGCCGAAACTATCGGAAGAAGCTCTTTCCCGCATAGCCCGCGTCAAGGAAGATATCGTCAAACTTTTGGCGGAAACTGTGTCACGTCCATCCGACACCGTTAAGCAAGAGGTCTCACGACGCTGTCAAGCTTTGGCCTCTTTCATGGAAACCCTAATGGACGAAGTTTCTCGTACCGACTTAAAATTGGAACTACCAAATGAAAATGAATTAACCGTCTCTGAGCGAGATTCGGTAATGTTGGGTGAGATATCACCCCATCATGATTACTATGATAGTAAAAGTTCCACAGAGACTCCACCTTCGTACAATCAGCTTAACTACAATGAAAATTTGCAACGTTTTTTTAACAGTAAGCCTGTTACGGCCCCCGTAGAGTTCGATCCCATCAAAATGGAACAGTCTTACAGTACACCGGCCGATACATGCAGCAATCTCAGTCCAATGCAGTGTTTCGAAGGCAGCGGTGGTAGCGGCTCGTCTGGCAATTTCACTTCGGGCAGTAATCTTAACATGGGCAGTGTTACCAATACCAGCAACACGGGAACGGGAACGTCATCTGGTAGCGTGCCCATGGTAACTCTAACCGAATCTCTGTTGAACAAACATAATGACGAAATGGAAAAGTTTATGCTTAAGAAACATCGGGAGGCCAGAGGCCGCTGTGGCGAGAAGAACAAAAAGACGTCGGAGAAAGTAATGGAGTATAGTGGTCCTGGGCATGGCATAAAGCGAGTCGGTTCCCATTCTTGGGAGGGCGATGCGAATAAGCCCAAGCAACAACACACAAATATGGTGGATATGCAGCGCGACTATGGCGACCACCATAATCCCACCAATACATGCAGCAAAGTATTTAATAATCTGCAATCCACTTTGGGTAGTACGACCCTTAGCATTCCCTATGCCGGTGGATTGAATTGTTCCCGCAATGTGAACTTATGGCCGCCGTTTTCGGTGGGTCTCACTACGCCTACCTCCCACACCCCACAAAGGGCACAGAGTGGCTTCACCCCACAACACAGTTTATTTCCAACATTCTACTACATTCCCGCCACAGCAACAGCAACGGCTGCAGCCCAAGCTAAAAGGCCAGCAGCTGATATGCCCAGCACATCAAGTCAAGCACTGCCGCTCCAATACATGACAGGAGTTATGTATCCGCATCCATCTCTGTTCTATACACACCCTGCGGCCGCCATGATGTACCAGCCGGTATCCTTTTCGAATATCGCCAGTACAATGAGTATGACACCGGATCAAGGAAATCCAAAGGGGGATTACAAAATGGTAAGAACTCTGTTAATTAGTAAAATATTGTCATTGTTTGCATAATCCAAAATGTACAGGGTCCAAGTTTAATGGTGGCACCAACCACAACCAAGACACAGCAGCAGTGGGCATTCCATTCCATAACACCGGGACAGTTGCAACGTCCATCGTCACAAGCAACATCTGTAAAAGCTGAACCAGGTTCAAATATGGTGAGATTTATAGATTTGTTTAAAAACTATAAAGGAAAAGCTCGGCCGAAATTAAAAAATATATAAAGATTTGAAAATAAGTGACTACCATGGTTGTGGTGAAAGCTGGGATTTGAAAAGATGTAATTTCTTAGAAGTATTAGAAAAACATAAAAATAACAAGAAAGGGATAAAGTGTCGAATGATAGCAGGGAAAAATTGTGTCATACATGTCTGTCTTTTTCAATAGATAAAATGGAATCAAATCAATGATCTTAAGGAGTCAGTCAATTGAACGGATGAGTTACATTCCGGGGGCTTTGACCATATACAGGATCCCTGCTGGGGAAGTTGGGGATTTTTCTTTCCCTGTAATAGTTATGATTTTTTGACTTTGCAGCCACCTTTTAATAGGGGCGATCACAGGCGATAACAATTTGTAATGATTGCCATTGTGTCAAATCCAAATGGCTTGACGTTATACATCTCCGATCTAAAGCGCGTGAAATACATCCGGAGGGGAAGGAAGAACATCTACCATCAACATTTAATGGCACGATGCTCCGGCAGGTCGTATGCCAAAACAAAAATTGATGGCAGAGCTACACATTATCTTTGTCTTTGCCCCAGCAGATGCTTGCAAAAGCTTCTAATAATATTCTTGAAGATTACCTGGAGTCATTTGAACCATGGGAAAACCTTTACCGTCGACTGAGTTGTGCATTTTCGACCTTATTTTCTGCTTACAATAACGTGAGGGCAATATTAATGACAGATAGGATTAAAACACCCATGTACTCGTATACTGTTGAAATTATCGAACAGAAAATAGGCGATATTCTGGTCCAACACGCATTTCTCCAACTGATGGCTTATCAATGTTTTTCACAACTTGGACAAAAGAAGCTCAATGCTGAAGTCGATGACATACAAATTGGAAACGTAAATCACAACATCTTCCTATCCCGAAAACAACACAATAAAGCTCTATAGTCGATTCTCGTTTAGGACACATTTTAGACCTATTATAATACCCGAAGTAAATTCTCAGCAAATGTTGCAACATCGGTGTGAGAGATTAAGCAGTTTGAAATAGCCGGGTTCGATTCCTGGATACAGTACTGGTCCACAGTTTATATCAATAATTAAAATGTTTTTCGTATTCTTCAACTAAAGATAACTCGATAACTTGAGACCATCAGATGGCACAGAACTAGTAAATATGTGGTTGAAAGTAGTTGACGGATAAAGTTCACAATAATGTCACCAATAGTAAACACAAACCTTGATCAATCGTACAAACAAAATTGCTAACTTAAAAAACGGTCGCAAGATATTGCAAAAGAATGTCTAATTGAATTCCAACAAAAATATTGATATAAAGAAAGTCTGCTAACACAGCTCCAATTGTAAACGCAAACCTTGATATTCACAAAAAAAAAAAAACAAAAGGTGGTTAAGTTCAAAAATGATCGCAAGGTAATTGAATCTCATGTCCAATTGAATTTCAACAAAAATATTGGTACAAAGGAAGTCTGGGAAGTTTAGTTACCACAGCTCCATTTGAAATGTTACAAAAATAACATGAACGATTAGCACTAAAGAACTGAGGTCGTCCCACTTATACTGTTTAGTCTATATTTTTAAAATTTTGCCACCTTCAGACCGTGATAACTGGAACATCACATCATATCGAGGTCAGGTGTGAAACGTATAACAGGTGCATTGGTTGGTGTCCTAAATTCTGCACTACCCGAAAGCTTAGTGTTTAAGTCTAGGTGTTTGGTAAACTTTTCGGGGCAATTCATTTCCAACAACGGTTTCTTTTGTTTCAGTATCTGTTTGTTATTTATCTATGTTCTCAGTATTTTGATTTCTTGTATTATTTAATTAATTTTCCTTTTCCAAGGTATTATAACATTGTATCAAAATGTTATAAGCTTAGTCAGTCTGCAACTACCACGTTTTAGATACGCCGGGCTTCATACAAAAATTAATGATTAATCTTTTCCTACCAGACCGTTGAGAGGTGAAGTGAGTGAACCCTCCTCAACGCAAATATCCCATCTAAACTTTGACCCTAGTAAGCAATATTATGGTCATCCATGCCTAATCACTCATTCTGTTGTCAGTAAATTTTCTATATATGAAATATTTTATTTCGATCGAGTTAAATGAATTCTAAATTTTATATATTGTACCTCAACTACGTTTTTATTTTTATAGGCTCTCTCCGATACGTCGAAAAAAGGTATTGCCGATTCACCTATAGCATCAGTTATGGGCGATTATGTCTCTGATCAACATAATGCCAATAGTTTGAAAGTAATGCACATACCAATATGAAACAATTTTAAAACTAACATCCTTCTCATTTCTCATACAGCCAACAAATACCGAAAGCAATGGCAATAGTGATGATATGGATGGCTCAAGTTTTTCATCGTTTTATTCATCATTCATTAAAACCACAGATGGTTCAGAAAGTCCGCCGGAAAATTATACCAGCAAAGATGCCAAACCAAACCGAACATTTAAAGTAGGTACCACAAGTATCGATGTTTTTGAAAACGCTAATTAATTGCTCTCTTCTTGTGACACCCCTCTAGGTACAGACTGAAGATAAAATTATGGAAAATGCTGAAGAGGATCAAACTCAACATGGAGATGGTTAATAACATTTAAAATGTAGGAGCCAATTACAAGGGGAATGTTCTCTATGGATTCGTCATGATTTAGCATCCTTTATGTTCAAGTACAAACATATCTAATGGACTGTAGTAAGTTAATGCTTACAACAATACATAATATTCAATAATGGTAATTTGTTTGTCTTTGCACAAATGATCTTTTATTACAGTTTAAACTTTCAATATGCAGACAGTAGTTTTACCGGTTTTCTATATGCTTTGATACTTTTGTTACACAACGCAGCGTGTATTTATAGATATCTCTGTTTAAGAGTAAAACAATTTATAATGTTTAATTAAAAAAAACATAAAAATAAAAAAGCAACATATTTCAAACAAAAAGTCTAATGAAAAAACAAGAAAGAAAACTTACTTTATTTATGCGTTTTATTTCCCACGTTTCTTTTTGACTTCCTGACATGATTTGGTATCGTATTTATCATGATTTTGGAATTGCTGAAGTTCAGAGCAAAATAAGACCTGAAAGGAAAAAAGGTATTCTGTGATAATATTCTTTTTCATATTAACTGACAGTTAAAATAATGCTGAGCTGAATGCGTTATATTACTGTATTATAATGTATTAATAACTCCCCGGAATTTCAGAGAACGATCTACAAATATCGCATTATATCGTTGTAGGAAGATGTATATAAAAAATGTTTGATAGAGACTAGAAAATAATTTCTTTCATTGGACTAAGCTTTATAAAGCCTTGGGAAAAGGAATCTATGAAATTATCTTTTTTTCTAAACAAAAAATATTGCTGTCGATCAGAAATTAATCTTTAAAAAGTTGAGTAGATTCCAGAATGACATAAGCTAGCAAGAAGCTAGGCGGCAGCCTTCAAATTTGTAAGAAAAGGTTTGCATTCGAAATTTCAAGGAAATATAAATAAATAAGTTGTAAGTCAAAATTAATATAAGATCATTCAATTTCAAAATTTGAAAATCAGTAATCGAAATAGGTATCGCATTTTAATATGTTTCGAAAGAATTTCAGAAACATTTATTCATGTGATTCCAAAAACAACAGCATTTGGTTTCAGCAAGATCAATTATAGCGGAATTCCAACGGAAATTCACAAATATATTAATATCCAGAAGGTCACCTAACCTAACTGCACCAGACCTTTTTTGGGGGTTATGTCAAGCAAATGAAACCAAGGAATCTGACTGAATTGAAGCAGTCCGTTAAAACAATAATTGACGCCATCATGCAGTTAATTTTCTGATCAGGTGTCACATAAGTGTGAATGCGCATGGAGTTCAAAACCAATTAGTTATGTATATAAAATAAAATTGTATTTTCTATACAACAAAAATAAAATAAATGAAGTACATTGGTTAAAAAAAAAGTTATTAAAAATTCTTTTTGTATTAAAGTTGGTGCGACACGTTTAGAAATTTTCTGATTTCTTGCTTTCATAATAGTAATTGTGATTATTAAATTGTGCTTGCTGCAATTTGAAATACATCGCTTTCAGTATGGTATCCACGACAATTTGGGCTGACTATCAGTCGTTAGGAAGATATTCAACTGCATACTAAAGACAATAATTATTTCTTACCGCTTGGGCCCATCCAGCATAGGAGCCATAGATTTTACGAAATTGTTCGGCAATTTCTTCATAAATTTTCGGTGTTACAGCTTTAATGCCACGCAGCTGAGGCATATAAACACTTTGGGCTATTTTAAAGATGTGCGTATCGATGGGCACAGATTCCAAATGGCCCAGAGACATAAGGCAAATACAATCAGCTACCTTAAAGCCAATACCAGGTAATTTAACCAATTCAGTGCGGGCTTCCGCATAGGGAAGAGAACGAAGTTTATCGAACCATGACAAGCCACCAAATTCGTGAATTTTCTCCACCGACTGAGCAATGAATTTAGCTCGATAACCAAATTTGGCAGCACGTAAAATATCTTCCAACTGTAAGAAAATGAATTCGAATTGGAGAATATATAATGGTTTTTGGAGATGTACCACCAACCTCGCACTGTGCTGCCATTAAATTCTGCAATGTGGGAAATGAGTATTCTTCTTTAGAGTGGAATTGACCAATTTTATTACCATACTTCGAACACAACCAATTAATCATTGTGGATATCCTGAAAAGGAAAGAAAATAAAACAGGCAGCACATAGATTTTTTTTGTACTTTTTACGTTCACACGTCTATTACCTTTTAATGTTATTGTTTTGACTACATATAAACGATAAAATGTTCTCCAACGGCTCCTGATCTAAAACTCGCACCGCTTTCATATGGGCCCCTAATTCATCAAAATGCTTGTGGGATTTGCGCCATACTTCCACATTTCCATTCAAATCAAAATCCAAGCGGAAATAACGTTTTAAAAGATCCTCATAAAATGCTCTGCCAATCTCTGGGCTGGTCTGGGAATCAGCCACATGAGCTTTGAATGACAAACTATCGGGATTTTGTGACAATTCCCAGTAAGCACCATAGGCTACACCGCACCACTGGCTATTCTTACCACCTTCCGTAAATTTATTCCAGCTGTAATTGTAGGGGGAAAAATCGACAACCTCTTGGTATTAGAAACAATTGCAAAAAGCATCGACTCGTACCGGAAACTTTGTCCACCCAACAGGGTCAAGTCCAAATTTAACTCATTTTCATTCACTGATATCTTTCCTTGGAACGTTGTCATTTTTGCCAACAGAAATTTAGGGAAACAGGTTTTAGAAACAATTTTATGTCCCAATTTGAATAACATAGACCAGTTGCCGCCAATAAAATCGTTTAGAGAGAAAATAAATTAAAAGCCAACAACAGCTGATTAATATTAACTGTTGGAAAGTGCAGGCACTGCAATAATGGCGGCGTTTTATTTGTCGCAACTAGCTTAATACGTTGTCTTCTAAATGTCTTCTAATTATGTGAACGCTCTAAACGCGTAACAAATATTTTTGGAATTTTATTAAAAAATTAAAATTTTTACTTTTTTTAATCTCCTTAGATTAAAGCTGGCATTGACCTCAAGCAGAATTACTTTCCCTACACAAAATGCGTGCAGATTCTACGAATGGAATTCTGTTTGCACAAGCTTTCGGAATCGTGAAATACGTTTGAGAATGAGCAAATTTAACTTTTGATATTTCTGAATAACGCAGTATCGGTTTTGAATAAATTAAATGTAGATAATTGCTTAAAGCAGCAATTTTGATGTCTCGTGAATTACAGATCAATGAATGAAGGAGGATCTACCGTGGAAAATGTAATAATTTAAACAAATTTTTGACAACTTGTATTAAATCTCTCGTTACTCAATAATGTGCAATCCGCTTCAAACCAGTTCAATTATAAATCAGCATGTGAAAATGCATCAAAGAAAGCGGAATTTTAGAACAAAAATTAAAAAAAAAATTTTATGAGCCGAACATAATGACCTACAGCCGCAGACGCTAATCAAAAATAAATTTGGCGCCGCCAATGGCAATCTGGTCTACTTTGAAATGTGAATTTTACAATCAATTGGCGCTGCCAGATAGAAAGGAAGGCTTTGCAAAACGACGGAAACTCTATTCTGTTTTTTATTTACGGATGCCGGGGATAACAAAATTAAAACGTACACAATTGAAAGCAAATTTTTTAGAGTAGGTCTCGCAGAAATCGGCATTATTAATTAAATAAAAAACCACGAAATGCCGAGAAATCTATGGGGCAAATTTGTTGAAGATGAAAAACCTGCACACAATGATGACCACAAAGGAGTACCCGTAAGTGCGAAGCGAGTGAAACTTTCGGAAATTCAGGGTCAATTGCCAGTGGAGGTTAATACAAAGTAAATTCTGAAAAATTAATACTGCGGAAAACATTTGTTTTAATATATTTACTCTGATTTCTTATTCTCAAGTGTAACAGTAAAAGTAAAAAATCCGTTGGTAACCCAGACCATCGAAGTGATGAAACAGACTGAGATGTTGCAGTCCTTAATTGATACCTACTCCAATAAATCGGTGAGTTGATAAAAAGCAAAACACATTAATTATGTATAAAGTAGTTATTTTCATTCAGGGTACCTCAAATTACTTGTTAAATCCTTGCCAAATGATACCTGAAGTCGATTTCCCTCCAGAAAATGCTGCCGAATTTGTGTCAGATGACAAGTTCACCAAACCCATATGGTTTGTTCCCCCTCAAGACAGCAACTTTGCCAAAGGAATACCACAGAATTATCCACAAATTACGTCGGAAGTGTGTAGAGCATCCCTGCATAAAGCCGTATGCGGGCAGATGCGCGTGGCTGGATTCACGGATACCGCTGAATCGGCTTTGATACTTTTCGCCGATGCTTGCGAAGAGTTCATTTTAAATCTTATGCAGCATGTGCGTGAAGTGCACTCCAACGACGACGCACTAGAAGCACAGCGTGATATTGAAGTGAAAAATTTAGAAAAAGCCTACTATTCCATGACGAATAACTCTCTCACGCAAGTGCACAATTATTTCAAACATCACCTTATAGCACGCAATCGCATGGAGATTGCCGAATTCAATGGTGTATTCCAAGAATACGATAAACTAATGAAAGAAAGTCAAAATATGCAAAAGGAAGAATTCCATGAAGGCGACTTTATGAACATATTTGAAATGCCTTCAACATCGGAGGGTAACAACTTGGCGATGCAAGATTTTTCTAATCCTGCTGGCAGTGTAGTGGGAACTGCTACTGGAATGAATAACAACACAAATGTTGTGCATCAAAATACATTAATGGGCTTGCTTGATGGGCAAAATCAGATGGCCATACAACAAGATGGACAGAGTACAACAGTGGATATGCATACGTATACAACAGACATTAATAACCATTTTCAAAGTCATGAGCAATAAAAATTCTAAAATGAACTAATTTTTGTTTAGTTTACTACTGCTTCAAGAAAAGGATGTTGGAAAGCTTTTTCAGATTTTGTATAACCAAATTTGTAAAAGCTGTCTTCAAACTCGTATGGAAAAAGTGTCTTCTGTGGCGCTTTTGTATAGAAGTGTCTTCTGTGGCGCTTTTCGTATAGAAGTGTCTTCTATGTTGCTTTTTGTATAGAAGTGTCTTCTGTGGCGCTTTTCGTATAGAAGTGTCTTCTGTGGCGCTTTTCGTATAGAAAAGTGTCTTCTGTGGCGCTTCTCGTGCATAAAATTGGCTTTCCGCATAGTAGTTTTTCTTGGGACATTTTTTATGAACAAACCACATTTGCTTGTAAAACCGAACTTACGGGAGTCTTCAATAAATTTTTTGCTTTTTATTTTTATATTTGTAATACAAAGTACTAATTAATTTACATATTAGAAAAACGGTATCTGAATAACAAGGAATATGTGCGCCTGGTTTTGAATTAAAATTTGTAAGCATGCAGATTTAGAACCGCGATGACAAATTTAAAGCTTTCTTAAATTAAGGGCTACTGTCTGGTAAAATGTTGGAATAAATAACGTTGACAAACAAATATATTTCGGAACTGTCTTGGACTCTAGAAACATCACATTTTTTATTTCCAATATTCGGCCTAACAAAATATGCAACAAACGTCTTATAGTTATGCAGGTTTTTAAACCATCTGTGGACCGGGACTTCATCGGTTATATTCCGATTTATCAATCATATCCATCGCTAGAACCTCTAGAGCCACGATTATACAAGTCGCGATCGTGCTGAGAACTATGTTGAGGTTTTGTTGTAGATTCACTCGAAGAAGTTCTGTTGGAGCTTTGGTTGTAATAAGGATCATCGTCGATGCTATACGAATTTGTATCTCCTTGATAAGATTGTCTCGGGGGCGATGAACGGCCACTAAATGAACGATCCCTGTTATAATGAGTGGAAGTGGAAGGTCGATTGTAATATGGTATAGGTGATCTTGAACGAGTCGAACGGTCCCTGTGACCCGTAGAGGATCGACTGGAATGCTCGTTAGAAGACCTTCTAGACCTAGATCCTCCTATTTCTCTCCAATCATAGTCATGACGTCCTTTGACGTGACGACCCGCATCTGCCTGCACCGCCGGACTTACTATCACAACATCCGAATCACGATCACTGTCTTCGCTGCTATCATCTCCTAAACGTTTACGTTCTTTTTTAATGAATTCTTTACGTTCCGATGGAGTCGGTCCCTCTGGTCTGCGAATAATTGTTGCCGTTTCGGCGTATTTTTTTGGATCATAATCTGGTACATCGGTATCGTCCCAGTTTTCCTCACTTTCCACTGGTGCATGCGAATTCAATTCCCCTTCTGTCTCTTCGGGAGCATCATACTTATACTGCGTGATCAGTTTGCGATCTGGACAATTCGTTGCATGATGCTAAGCGCAGACAATTGTGGATTATCGAATGAAAATGTGGAATTACAACAAAGTCGTCTATTTACCGTAAATTCCGGCTCCGGCACCAAATGTGTTACGTTGAAGGGGCATTTCCTAAGCTCTACGTCGGGGTAATGTAAGCGACACTTGAGTAAATGAGACTGTAAGCGTTTCCTAAGCATAAGATGAGACTTATTGTAAGGACATTCAACCATATCCTCGTCACTGAAGAACATGGTCGTGGAGAATTAAAGACCTGAGCTGTTTTAAAGATTTTCAAGCCTACTAGAAACAAAATTGAATAGTATCTATTTTTTTCTTTTTATTGCTCTTTTTTAGTTGTTTTGAAAGTTGTTGCAGCTCGAAATAAGAAAAAATTAGTGTAATGTTGTTTGAATTGTCTGACAATTGAATTTTCTATAGAAACTTCTTACTTTAACACGGGAGAGACTCAATATTTAGCAACTTTATATTTTCCGCCCACAGGCCAAGTGTTAAGGAACCGGTAAACTTATTGGCGAAATCTTGGTTTATTTGCCATGTTTATTTATCGCGCTTTTTGTTTTGATGCAATGTGTGGTCTTGGTGTTGCCACTCACGGAAAAATATTTGAGGTTACCAGCATGAAAAGTTACAATGAGAAATTGTGGAAGTCCGCTTGATTTTCGTATTCATGATTACTGCATAATTCCGTGGTTGAAAAACGAATGGCCTCCCTAACCACACCGAATAAATTACATAGTGGCTGTGAACTGAAATCTTAATTACATCAGCTAGTTGATGAGGAATGGTTGACTTTACAATTCTGTTGCAAATTGTTTTCCAAGCGAATTATTTTGGATGACTGTCTCCAAAGAAAAAAGAGTCTTTGGAGGCATTTATATAAAACAAAATGTAAATGGAAATGAATGGTGCGACCTTTTCTTCTATTGAAGACGTTTTCCGTATAGAAAGTTCTCATGATGATTCCTTTCATAAAGAAAGTCGTCATGAAGACTCCTTTCGTATAGAAAGTCGTCATGAAAACTCCTTTCGTATAGAAAATCGTCATGAAGACTCCTTTCGTATAGAA
>JAHXMU010000111.1:313182-334657 GCA_019455685.1 Philornis downsi | reverse complement strand
AGACTCCTTTCGTATAGAAAGTCGTAATGAAGACTCCTTTCGTATAGGAAGTCGTCATGAAGACTCCTTTCGTATAGAAAGTTGTCGTAAAGACTCCCTTCGTATAGAAAGTCGTCACGAAAACCCTATGTAAGTGACGTAAAATACTCTCTTTGTATGGAAGATTCTTTTCATATATAAAAAAAGGTAATTGAAGATTTTTATATAACTATTTCATATAGAAGACGATCTTGGAAGACACTTTCAGGTTTTATGAAAGACTCTTCTCATGTAAGAAACAATCATGGAAGACTTCTGATGGAAGATTCTTTTCATATAGATAAGAGTAGGACAAGACTCTTTTCATAAAGAAAACGGTCGTGGCGAACACTTTTCATTTCATTTTATTGGATAGTCTTGTAATTTAGAGCCTTTTTGCCAATATAAAGCAAATTACAAAATATATAAAATAAATACTACTTGAATTGAAAAACAAAAACAAAATATAACTTAGGATATAACATAAAATTAACTAGTAACTATAACTATAACCTATAACGCTCAAATTAGAGTGCAATAGTAAAAATTGATCACATAAAATCATATATTTAATATCAACCAATAAATAAATCAATAACTAACAAATATCACTCGTAAATGCAAGCATTAAGATGTAAAAGAATATTCACCTACGTCAACTGCATATGATAGATAAGTCTATTGCGTACAATACATTTAAATTTCATATAGAAAATGGTCATGGAAGACCTTTTCACATAGGAAACGGTTTGTGGAACATTGTTTCACATAGAAGAAGTTCATGGAAGAATTTTTCCATATAGAAAAGTGCCATTGAAGATTCTTTTCATGTAGAAAACGATAATGGGAGATTCTTTCAGAAAAGGGCGATGGAAGATCCTTTTCACATAGAAGAGAGTAGGGAAAAATTCGTTTTATATAGAAATTCATATAGAAAATGATCGCGGAAGACTTTTTCACATAGAAAGAGGGTTATAGAAAACTCTTTTAATATAGAAAAGGTTCATGGAATACTTTTTCATATAGAAGCGGACCATGGAAACCCGGTTCATGTAAAAAACGAACGCGGAAGGTAAAGGATAGGATGGCGGAAGACTCTTTTTATATACAATTGTGTCAAGGAAGGCGCTTTTCATACGGGAAATTATCAAAAATATACTTTTCATATAGAACTATTTTCACGTACAAGAGTAGTTGAAAATTCTTTTCATATAGAAAAGTGTCGTGAAAGATCTTTTTAGTATGGAATTTTTTGTCTCATTTACCTGACAATCTTGATTTTAATATTAGGTACAAAATATATAAAATTAATACTACTCCAATTAAGAAAGCAAACACAAAAGATAACTTAGAATATAATATAAAAGTAACTAGTAACTATTAGCTTATAACGCTCAAATAAAAGTGCATTAAACATAGGCGAAATCAAGGAGAATAAAAATAATGAGAAAAAAATTAAATATATTAATAATTAAATATATTAATAATTAAATATATTAATTAAATATATATATGATACAGGTCAGTCCAAATTGGAAAAGCTTTTTTCAATTAATTATGTCTCACAGTTCGAAAATATCAGGTAAATCGCAATATACATAAATTAAAATACCGACTATCCCAAAGTAAATTTAAAAATTTATATTAAATTAAAATTGATTATATAAATTCATATGTTCGTTAAAGTCTAAATGACAGGTAAGTCTATTAAAAAAAATTACATATGACACATTTAAATTTCTAGACTCTTTTGACAATTCATTATAACTACGAGCTACTCTTACAATAAAAGATCGCGCTGTAAGATGGCAAAGTTTGGCAATAAACAATTGTCTTCTATGAACGGAATTATAAAAATTAAAAGTTTCATATTGGAAAAGAGGACATTAGTTAGAATATATTTTGTAAAAACACAACAACAATCATTGATTGCTAAAAGCAAAAAATGAACATTCCAGAAATGTAACCACAAAGGGTGTTATATGCACACGGTTCTTTAGGGAAAAGTTGTAACGAGCAGCTCTGTTCAGAGATAATTGAAGGTTAGTAGCAGATTAGCAGAGGTTAATTTGCAGTAGTATTTATTTTATGCATTTTGTAATTTACTTAATATTGGCTAAAAGGCTTAGATTGGAGTAAATTAATTTACAACTATATTTACATTAAATGATTTCGTCCAGAAGAGTAGATGACACTTGCTATGAAAAAATGAGCATTTTTGGTGAAAAAGTGAATCATACTTCCTGTAAAGAAAATTGGACGATACTTTTCGTATAGAAATTTGGACAAAATTTTTAGTATATGAGAGTGGACTTATAGAAGTCGTCTGTTATCCTTGAAACGCCCTAATTTATAAATTTTAAAATCTGCGGTAACGATTTATAGCTCTCTTATAATGTAAATAAAAATTCCTCCAATATATTCTTCCTTTTTGTCTAGAATCTATAAGAATCTTAAACAACTCTTTGATGAAACTTAATCCCAATCGATTACACGATATATGAATTTATTCCTAACATACTAAGCTTTATACAAGTGCATTGATTATTGTGCAAAGCACGCTACTGCCTATGTCCCTATGTTTTCCAGTTGTTGTGTGGTTTTGTGCAAGCCTTAAATTTAAGTTAGTAACAATTTGGGATATTATATACAGCCGGTTTTGATTCTGCCCTAATAATATGTATACAAAATATTTCAGATAAAAAGCTGAAGATTTTTCATAGTAGGCCGTTGTTATTTTGTAAAACTTCTTGCCCGAGGAGTAGGAGGCAAATACGTAATCTCAAACCAAAATAAGCGAACCTTTAATCATCACTGCTCTTCCTTTCAAATCCTTTAACACTTGAACGATTTCAAACAAATTTCTTTGCGGTAACAATTGTCTATTTTTCTATTTTTTTTTTTCGCCAAACGCTTGTGTTGTTGTAACAGCTCAGTTGCTTCCAGACCGGAAAAAATGTATCTGAACTACACAGCAGTGGTTGAATTCGGGATGTTATTTTAACCTTTATAGTGTTGAATGTCTTAGTTGAATTTTCTTCTTTGAAATCTTTTTCACTAAAATGGAATCAAAGTTTCATATTGAAAATTGTATTCACACAAAAGAACGAAAATCCGGCGGAATTTTCAACAGGAAATGCAACCTCTCCAGAAGCTTTTATTTGCAACGAGCCACAGCAATCGAGCATGTATCCAGCATTGCAACGATATTGATATAAAACTACATTTTATTAAAACAAATTACGCAAATTCAGCGGTAACGATTAAAAAAAAAGAAACAAAAACTTAAAATAAAAACTTCAACTATTCAAATTAGGTTTGAAACAAAAAAATATCACTATTCAAAGCGTTTCCAATCAATACGTTCATTAACTAAAGCTCGCAAGCGTTTGCGCTCAGCCAAGCGGAAAGAATTACGTTGCGATGGTGTCAAGCCCACCGGCATACGGAGTATATCAGCTTTGCTGGCATAGTCATGTGGGTTATAAGCGGGCACTTCCACATCAGTGTTCCACAATTCCGAGGGGTCATCATCCATAAAGTCCCCTCCTACGATGCTGAAATCTCTTTCCATATTAGAAGACACACTTGGTGGCATTGACTCGGTATCGCAGAATGTGCGATCGTTGGATGATGTCAATCCCTGAATTGGGGCCGGACGATGACAGAAGTTTTCAAAGCTTTGGCGTTCGGCGCATGACGAAACATGCCACTACGAAATAAATCAAAAGAAAGAAGAACTATGTATATTTCCAAATGCTAGTAATCATATTCCTGCATTTACCTCCAATTCCAGCTTGTTAACCCGATGCGTTACATTGAAAGGACAGATTGCCATTTCAGCATTGGGATATGATCTGCGGCAGCGCACCAAATGCACTTGGAAACGTTTTCGCATTACCAAGTGATGTTCGTTATAAGGGCATTGTACCAGATCGGTATCGGATCCAGTGTCCTTGATAGGTTTGCTCATCCCGTTTCAAATGCTTTGCAATTTACCAGTTTTGCAAAGAAAAACAAAGATAAAGTCGTTCAGAAAATATCAAACACAAAGCTTTGCGTGGATATCAACGGTAAAAAATTATTTTTTTATAAACAACATAAACTGTCATGAGAGCAGTTGTTTTAAAATTGTAAGCTAATGAACACAACTCGGTAGAGAACAGTGTTGCCAGGAGTTGGCAAAAAAAAAAAATACGCTAAATGACCAAAGCGCAAAAAAAAATATGCTGTAAGCCACTTCCACACCAAAAAAAAAAAAAAATTCCCAAATCCACAAAACAAATACTTAAAATATATAACTTACAATTTGGCTTCTATTTGTTCACTACTGCCCCGTCAAACAAAAAAACTCCTCATCTTCAAGGTATACTTTGAGAAATTATGGTAAAATTTTGTGTTGTTTTTGTTACGGAGTGAAAATAATTGGCCCTGATGCGGTTTTGTTAGGAAAAATATAATTTTCATATTGAAATTGATGCGAAGATGATTATGAATCTGTAAAAAATCATATATTTCTATGATCTAGGCAATTTTGGTAGAAAATACTTATGTTTTCATTGAATAAATTGCCAAGAGGTCTTCCAAATACTCCAAGTATTAAATCCATCATATCTTCTATTCAGAAGAATACATATAATATAGACAAATGTACAATTTTTGTGATATGTAATGTAAAAAGATATTAGCGTCGGTCTTTAATAGCGATTATTTTGATGAATGCAATTTTCTGTTAAAAACGGAATCGAACTACCGTTTAAAAAATTACATAATTATTAAGAATTTTCAAACAGAAAGAACAAATTTGCTTCTTTTTGCAAGTGTCTGAGCATTATATATAAAAACATGTGTTTGTCTCAACTCTTCATATTTACACAGGTTCGAAGTTGGTTGCAGTTGTTGCTGTCTTCATTTTGACAGCTGTCAGTGCAAAGTGAAGTTGGCTGTAATTAGTGTTCTTTCGTTTGTTTTCTCTCTCTTTCTTCTGCGGTCTTTCGATCCAAGATGGTACGAAATATTAATACATTGTGGAAATTTTTTAAATCTTGAAATTCCTAAACCATCACCTGTGAAAATAATTACAAAATGTTCAGAATAGATAGGCCTTCGTATTAACTGCGGAAATCCTTTGGTGTTTTGTGACGATGTGGTAGTTTAACCGGCCAAGAGGAGTGGTTAATATATTGAAGTGATTCTGTTTACACCAAAGAAAAACAAATGATGGTTTCGAATTGGGAGAGATTTAAAGAAATGATTCCAATAAGAGCATGGAATTATCATAACTAATGCAAAATGTTTGTATAATATTCCAGACGAAAGGTACATCCAGCTTTGGTAAACGCCATAATAAGACGCACACTTTGTGCCGTCGCTGCGGTCGCTCTTCGTATCACATCCAAAAGTCAACTTGCGCCCAATGCGGTTATCCCGCCGCCAAGTTGCGTTCCTGTAAGTACTGCCTTCATATTGCGATGGTAGTGGTGGTGGTCTGTGTTTTGAGGTCCTTAGCTTATCTACCATAGCTTTGTGTCCCAAGCACGCAGATAGAATAAATGAAACATCAAATGGGTGTAAGGGTTTTCATACGCTATAGCCTATGGTTTAGTTTGGACATTTGCTTGCATATAATTTTCAGTTTTGTTTTAACAAATTAATCAACCTATCCTTTGTTGTTTTTCTCATATTATAGACAACTGGTCCATTAAGGCCAAGAGGAGGAAGACCACTGGTACCGGCCGCATGCGTCACTTGAAGGTTGTCCGTAGACGTTTCCGCAATGGTTTCCGCGAAGGCACTCAGGCCAAGCCCAGAAAGACCACCCAAACTAAGTAGATGCTATGCTATCTAAATAGTTGACGCGAGTGGGAGTGTGGACGCAGTCTATTTGTTCTTTTAGTTTGACAAACAATATTTTGTATATGTCTGCGGGTTATTTACGGCTCGTCCAGAGAAAATGTGAATATGTTGTAAGGATGATTAATAAAAAAAGGAAACATCTGTTTTGGAAAACAAAGTGATGGCATATAAATTGCGGGTGGTGTTATTGATAACAACCGGAGGGAATAATAAAAAAGGGAAATGCCGAGTTTTCGGACTTTGATTTATATTGCGGAGAAGATATTCTTGTGTAGCTGCTGTGTTTTCCTGAAAGGATTCTATTTTAAACGTTACACGGCAAACAAAATTGTGTACTGCCTCTATGAAAACGTCGCAATGTTAGTTTGCTCTTGCGGCTTAATTTTATTAACAGATAAACGCAAGATGTAAACGGAATTCTATCGGTAGCGTAGCTGTGAATATTAGAAGCAAAATTAACTGCTCTAGCGGAATAGTTTCATTAGCTGATAAATGGAAGATGTAAGTAGAATTCTGTCGTTAACATAGCTGGGACTATTTGGAGCAAAACTAAATTATGTGGCCAATAGAACGAGAGTCATCCAGAATTACGTATGCCATTTGTAACGCTCACTTCCTCTCCTTGGAAATAAACATCTTGAAGTGGCTACATTTTCATTTCATTTACTTAACAATCTGGCAATTCAAAGCCTTTTTCACCAATAATAAGCACATATTGGATCATTTCGAAATATTTCTAAATAACTAAAGAGGATTTATTTTGTTGTAGATTTACCAAAGGAAGAGGAAATATATTTTTCTTGCCATATAACAAAAAAATTTAAAATATGGATTTCAAAATGATCTGTAATACTTTTTATTACAACGCCTAATTTTATTGATTTCGCTTGCAATTTAAACGAAATGAACAGAAAAGGGGAAACTCTTAGCGATATATTTAATATACACATATTACACATCAGCCTCGTTTGTTTTCTGATAATTAGTTGTAAGTTTAAATATAAACAAAGATGAAATGCGATGCTCGTAGTTTCTAGAGTGACCAAGAATATTACATTTATGTTTAAAAGGGTTCATTTGTTGGTCGTGCCAGTTTTACAAGTTATTCTCATATATAGATTCTATTTTGAAGGATTGTTTTGATTGTAAGTCATGGATATTTTAATGGGTGTCTATTTCCTTTGATAATCACATCGGGTTATAATCTCGTTAACGCCTTATTATTCTGGCTTTTACTACATATAAAAGAATGGTCGCGATTTTTTTTGGGTTGAGAGTTACTATTCAACAAACGCATAACTTGGCCAAGGAACCGCCATCGCCAAGTTGCGAAATTTTAAACTAAATTTTTCTATCGGACAGTACTGTTTTTTTTTAATGAGAAAATTTTTCTTATACGACATTGCCGACCATTTTTCTTGTCGTTTTCAACACTAAAATCGGAATATCTTCGTACATCATAATATTTTCCATAATATACTTGTAAACTTATGAAATTAATTTCTAATATAAAACGATAGAATTTTACAGTTTTACCAATATATTATCGAAAATATCATGGTGTAAAAACGTAAGTAGCTCCGATATCAGTGTTGGAAACCAACAAAAGAAGAGCAGGCAATGCCACTAAATTTTTGCGCGAGCAAAACAATGTTTACTGGAAGTTTTTTCCGCATGAAAAGAACATAGTGCCTACCTTTACCAAGGTTTTCAGATGGTTTATTGTGTTAAATTTCTATATTGTTAAATTTCTATTTTAAAATTCATAATTTAACATTTTGCCTGACGATGACTTTCAACGACAAAAATATTTTAAAATAAAAATCTATTACGTAAAATCACTCTTTTCTTTTCGATTTAGTTCCAGAGAATCTTTACACATTTCTAAAATCTCAAAAAGGTTGTCAATTTAGTGCAATCACTTTATATTTTTGAATGGTCTAAAATGTTATCTACTAAATATCTCAAAACAATAAAAATGGGGTTAACTACTTTAAAAATAACCGCTCGAAATTGATGATTGTAAATGATATTGTTATATCATCATATTTTCAAACAAATTTATTTTTTCTAAAACTATATTATATTTTATGAACATTTTGATATCATTCCTAAAACAATGTTACGAGAAGTAGAGTATTGTTTTTGCATTTAACAATGAATTTGAAAAAATGTACATATTGGGTTGTTCGGAAAGTTTGTTTAGTTTTTAAAAGAAATTTATTTACAAATTTATGTACAAGAAAACAATTATTTTAATCTATTTTATAATCTCCCCCTTTTTTTAATAACTTATTCTTACCTCTCTGTGAGCTTTTTTATTCCTCTCTCATAAAATTCGCGTGGTTTTTCTGAAAGAAGCGTTCCATTCGATTTTTTCACTTCCTCGTCGTTATGCAAATTCATATTCTTTAAGTGGTTGCTCAAACTATGAAATAGGTGGTATTCGGACGGGGCGAGGTCTGGGGAGTACGGTGGTTGAGATAAAACTTCTTACCCAAGCTCTGACAGTTTCTGACGGGCCCGCAGTGAGAGAGTGAGATACCCACACATCGATGTTGTTCACAAATCTGAGCTCTTTTATGACCCCGTGAACGGTTGAGGCTGATTTTTTGATTATTTCGGCTATTTCCCTAACTGTTGCATGGGGATTAATAATAATTAAATCTCTGCCCTCCTAGGAAACAACTTCTTATTGTTGTCCTGATCTGGCAGCGTCCGTTACGGAGAAGTCACCCGTAGAATATCTTTTTAACCATTTCTGGCAAGTTCTTTCATTTGGTCAGTTTTTTTTTCAAGAACAGACTTTTTTTTTTTTGGCTGGCTTCAGCAGCCGTTTTTAATTTCCGGAAATAATACAGCATAATATGCCTAAAATGCTCATTTCCGCTCATTTTTCCACTTAAAATTTTTTTTTTAACGCTATAATCACTCACGACTAGAACGAGCACATAAGTACACAATAGTACACAGTGTAGAAAAAGGTGTGGGAGGAAATTATGATAGTGTTTGAAGGAACTCTACGTCATGAGAAGCAATGCATGGTGAACTAACGAATTAATTGAAGGAACTTTCTGAACAACCCGAGAACTTAATTTGTTTATTATTTGGAAACATTTTTACCATTTTCTTTAAGGTAATTCCGATAAAAATCTTTCTGGCATCAAAATGAGTAAATACAAGCAAACACTATTACTTCTAATTATTTACTTGAGCATAGTTTCTTTTGTATTAACTCTCTTGTTGGTTTAATTGGGTATTGATGGGATCGGAGTAAAAAAAATACGAATGTTATTTCAGATTTTATAAAAATTGCATCGAAAACAGCGTTAAAAATAGAGCAAACTATGTTAATAGCGGGCTATGCTGCAATATTTTTACACAGTATGTTTAGAGTCTGGACAGATTTTAGTGTTCAGTAAGTTTTTCTCAAAACCAACATCACAGTGAATTTCATCCAACAAAACTATGATTGGTTTGATTTGAGATAATCCAACTCACAAACGGATATTAAAAAGAAGAAATCATATATTTCGGGAATTTTCCTGATGTGAATCCATTTTAAGTGAAAACATTGGCACCTTTTTTGAAACCATCTTAATGCATATATATTACTGCTAGTCTGTGTGTTGGGCAAAAACTCCTATATGATTTGTCCAATTACAACTAATTTTTGGTAATTTATTTTCCATATTTTAGCAATGGTTTCTACCATAAATTTATAAAGGCGAGAGCACAAATCTTTTCAATAAATGTGTTTTAAACAGTTGTTTAAAGTCGCCGTAAAATACTGGTTTCCATCCAATGTCAATAAAATGAGATTGACTTACTATACCTATACAAAAACAATTTTGAAATCTTCGACTACAAAATTATAATTTATCAATGCTGTTCTTTCAATAAACCGAATTTTTTCAAATTACATAAACAAATTTAATCCGATAATTAAATTTTTACCTTAAATTACAGTGAAAGACTTTATTGAACTTTACGATTAAGATTTTATTAACATCTTAGACGTACTCGTTTAAATCTAATCCTAAAAAGATATACATATAAATTATGTACGAGTATGCGTAAAAAAAGCTCACAATTTTCATAAATTCTCTTTTTAGCATTAATTTACGTCTTAATTACAAATAAATGACTAACTGACTAATTATTCGCGTGTGAGTTAAATAAAAACTAATATTAAAATAAAATTTATTACAAGGTAGTTATTGTATTTACAGAAATAAAATCTACTAAATTAATTAATTTAGTCTAAATAAAATAAAATGTTATAAATACAACTTAAACTAACAACACATCTAAATGGAAATATTACAAAATAATAAAAAATCCATTAAAAACTAATCCGAGTGCGGATGTTTCGTTGTCGTGGGTGGTGCTGCCGATAAGGATACTGAAACAGATGCAGATGATGTTGACGTTGATTCCACCGCTGGCGACTTTTCGTTATCCGATGTGGAAGTTGTGGTGGACGCTGATGAGATGGCAGTTTTAGGGTTGGCAACTTTGGTGACAGGACGTCGCATTAAAAGTTTTCGTATATTTTGAAAGGGAGCATCGAAAAGTATGGTTAAAACTACAGAAGCCAAGAATATGCACAGGAACTCGTTGGTGTCCAGCTAGAGAGTAGTAAGAAGAAGTGGAAAGATGTGTAAATTATTTCCGAATTGAAAGGAAAGTAAAGCACTTTCCTATAAAGAAAAACGTGGTGATTTTCTCTAAACAAAAAGGAATTAACCTATGAACTTAAGCGGTTTTTCCATAATAAAGGTGAAGTGAAGAAAAGTGAAAATTGAAGACTATTTTTTTCTATACAGAAAAGGAAAAGAAAGGAAAATGAAGTAAATCGTCCATGAAGAAAAGTGAAATCAATTTCCTATAAAAAAGGATGAATTTGCTTTCATAAAAAGAAAAACCAAGGCAAGATGCTGAAAGTTTTGTACAGAGAAATGGGATATCTGTATTCAAATTTCTATAGATAAAATAAAGAAAAACGATGTGATTTTTTTCTAAAGAAAAAGGAATTAATCCATAAACTTAAGCGGTTTTTCTATAATGAAAAGTTACTTTTTATTGAAGTAAACAAAAGTGAAGTAAATTTTCAGTAAAGCAAATTAAGGACTCTTTTCTTTACAGAGAAGGAAAAGAAAAGAAAGTAAAGTTAATCGCCTATGAAGAAGAATGAAATTGATTTCCTATAAAAAAAGGATGAATTCTTTTTCCTAAAAAAAAAACAGTCATTTCGCTGCAAAATGCTGAAGTTTTTGCATAATTTAAAATTCTACAGAAAAAAAGGAGAAAAACGTGGTGATTTTCTCTGAAGAAAAGGGAGTTAATCTATGAACTTAAATGGTGAAGTGAAGAAAAGTGAAAATGATTTTTCAGTAAAGAAAATTGAAGACTCTTCTCTACAGAAAATGAAGCAAAATGAATTTGCTTTCCTAAAAAAAAACAAAGTCATTTCCCTGCAAAATGCTAAAATTTGTGTATAGAGAAATAAGATATCTGTATTCAAAATTCTATAGATAAAATTAAGAAAAACGTTGTGATTTTCTCTAAAGAAAAAAGAATTAATCTACGAACTTAAGTAGTTTTTCTATAATGAAAAGTAACTTTTTATTGAAGTAAACAAACAAAGAGAGAAATGAGATAAATATATTCAAAATTCTATAGGAAAAATGGAAAATCGCGGAAATTTTATACGCAAAAAAATTCGAGTCACCTTTCTTTAAAGAAAGTAAATATAAAATCTCTTTTCTATATAGACAAGTCAACTGAAAACACTTCCCAATATAGAAAATATGCCCACACATCTTCGTGTCGAACTAGAGAGCAGAAGGGTGAAATAATATCTGTAATTTCTTCTATAGTGAAAAATGAAGTCACTTGTTTATAAGAGAAATAGATTGGTTTCTATAAGTAACATGGTATAATTTTCTATAAAGAAAGGGAAATTAGTCTGTGAATTGATTTCAGCTATCTATAAGGCAAAGTAGAGTAATATTTCTGAAAAGAAAGTAAAGTAAGCTATCAATAACGAAAAAACAACTTCACATATCGCTACGGGACTTCATTTCATAGATTAATTCAGTTTTCTTTATGGGAAGAAGGGAAACCCGCATTTCTGTAAAGAAAATGAAGTCTTTCTTCTATAAATAAAGCAGAAATCAGTTCCTTATAAAGGAAATAAAATTATCTTCCTATTAGAAGAACAAAGTCGACAAGCAGTGATGTAGAATTTGTACAAAGATGATAGATATGCAAATTCAAAATTCTACAAAAATATTTTATTTTTCTATGAGGAAAATTGAGGAAGAAAAGAAAAGAACATTAAATACTATTTTCTTTTGCGATAAGTAAAGTAATTTTTTCATATTATGTAAAAAAAAGATAGGACATTTTTCTGTAAAGAAAATTGGCTTCGATTTTGTGTAAGGAGCAACTCTTTTGAAAAGAAAAGAGAAGCCACATTTCCTAACTTTTTTATGAAGAAAAATTAAATTACTTTTGTATAAACAATATTGATGTCACTTTCTAATAAAGCTAATAAACCAAGCTAGGGAATAGGAAGAAGAGATGTAATATGTATATGTATTTCTATAACGAAGAAGAAGTCGCTAGGCCATAAGAGAATTAGGTCGCTTTCATATAAACAAAAGTGGGATAACTTTCTGTAAAGGAAAGGGAATAACTCTTAGAATTGAAACAGTTTTTCTGCAGTGAAAGGCGCATTTATTTTTTCCACAGAATATAAAAGCCTTGTTTAAAAAAAAAATTCAATAATTAAGAAAGATTTTTATAAAGCGGACTTATATTTTTTACTTCACTTTTCATTACAGAAAAACGGATTCACTTTATAAGTTATTTCCCATTTCTTTATTAAAAGGAAAGGAAAAATCACTTTCTATATATCCCACAAGAAAAACTCACGAACATTTTTTATAAATCCAAAATTCTACGGTTTCCATTAGAGTAAATGAAGGTACTTCTTATAAAGTAAATTAAACTCAAATAAAATTAAAATCAAAAAAAAAAAAAAAAAAAAAATATGAAGATTTTTGTATTAATAAAAAATTTTTATAGATTAAAAATTCAGCAGAAAATCAGTAATTTTGCTACAACGAAAAATAATAAATTTAATTTTGTTTTCTATGAAGAAAATTAAAATCATTTTTCTGTAAGGGAAAATAAAGCCGCATTTTTATATAGAAGGGATAATTTGTAGGTAAGGAAAATTGAAACGATTTTTCTGCGATTTCTTTTAAGAAAGAAAGAAAGAACCCACTTTTCTATAAAGAAAAGCGAAATCACTCTTTAACACATAAAATTTACTATAAAGAAAAGTTTCGCTCTGTCCCCCTAACGAGTCACTTACCACAACAGATGCAAAATTGTAGAAGTGATGGTTATGGCGACGGCGTCCTACATTAAAGAAAAATGTAGGGAATTGAGTCAGATAGATGGCGTAAGAGAGTTTCGTCGACACCTGGAATCCTTTCCATGAAAAGAAATCGGTTAGGCCATCTAAATGTAAGAAATGTCAATGTTATTAATTAAGTGAAAATTCCCGCTGCCTCCACTATCTTTCAACTCACTTGTATAACCATTGTGCGCCACCAAAACGATCCAACTGAAGCATATGCACCATGTGATGGGCACCAGAGCCGCATATATAGCCGAATGGGTACTGTTGTATTCATAGCCAATGTGACCCATAGGAGCGGGCCCCAAGAGTGATATGAGCAGGCAACCAATCGCCACAAACCAACCACAACGCAATTGAATCCTGGACAGTTGAATGTTACGGAATTTGCGCAGGAAGTAGCCCAGGAAAATGCCCATAACATAGACGGTGGAGCGCAACGGAGGGAAGGAGTACATGCGATCGGCAGTGCGGAATAAACGTTGAATGCTGCAGTAAAGCGATTATAATTATTTAAAACATGATTTTCAAATGTTAATCTGTAAATGTGAATAAACATACTTTGTGCCAAAGTAAATGTAATTGGATAATTCGTATACTACGGTCACATAGTAACGACCCACGGTGGCAATTAGAGCTATAGCAATCAATGCCATTGATCCCTTGCGGGGCCACTTCCACATGGCGAAAATCATGAAGGGCGCCACCGCAAACAACTGAGTATCAATGCCTAAATGATGGGTGTGGGTTAGACACATGTTGCCGAAACCATAATAGTTGTGGATGAAAAGAAGATTGCGCCACCAATTCTTTTTGCAGATATCGGCATGATGACCAACTACCAGATTCCATTGTGGTCCAGAGCCCATCATAGGCAAAATATATGTACAGAAGAGTATCAAAGCGGCAAGGGGTGGTACAATGCTGGAAGAGAATAAATGGAGAGAAATTATTGAGATGGAGTATTAGAGTACAAAGCTAACTAACAACGGCATAGGAATCTACAAAATGTAAACATTAACTATTAATTAATATTTGCATATTTGGGACTATCTATGTTAAGCTAATTGCCATCTTGTGGAGCACTACATTGGATGGATCTACATAAATACTGCATAAAATCTACAAAAACTTAGTCCTTAATAATGAATAACGTACCGAACAATAAATACATTTTGTCTGGAAAGTACTGTAATTTGATCATTTAAAAAGCCTGCTTAAAAGGATTGTCAAAATTCTTCTTATCCCTAATATTTCACAACTGTCCTCCATACTGACGAGAAGTTGGAGCGGGATCTGTTAATTAGTTTGTTTGTCAGCTTATCTAAAGTTTTTTGTTTGCGATTTTTACGGTAGGTCACAATAATGAACAAAGAGTTTGTCTTAAGTTTAAGTATTAAAATAGAGTTTTGTGCACCGAATTGCTATAAATTATGTAGAAGGCTTACGGTGTCTATGAGTGATACAGCGCGCTCAGAATCTGTCGAGATGTGCTGGAAGAGTTGCCCTTCTTTAGTCGACCATCAACATCTTCAACTGAACTTGACATAGATAAAGTGAATAAAATGATGACTGAAAATCATTATTGAAGTATGAGAGTGACAGTTACTGTCTCACGATTTGGATATGAAATGAGTTGTCGATCGACTAGTTCCAAAAGATTTGAATTTTTTGTAAAAACTTCATCGCGTTATGGTCACTGAAGACATGCTGGAACGAGTCAATTCCCACATCACATTCATAAACCGCATTATAAGTTTGGCACGGGAACTGGTCAGCAAGTTTTTTAGGAATGGCGCCTTTCAACTGAGCCGGAGCCAAAAGAACCATGTCAAAATCAGTTGAAAGACAAGATAATGTTGACTTTTTTATTTACTTGATTTATTTATTTCATTATCGCGGTGTTGTGCACCTGAAATTTATGCCATTCCTCCCCGTGGTGAGTTTTTTTTTAATTTACCCTGATGTCACAACCTATTGGTTGATACTCGCACGGGCTATCCTCTGATCTTAGGCACACTAAAACATTCTTCTTCTTATGTGGCGACTGGAACAGACATTGTTATGCTTATCTATTATACGCCGCCCGTAGAAAATAATTCCAAGCGCTTCGATCTTCTGCGCTTCTCCTCGTCACACCAAGTTTCGATAGTAGTTCAAAAGCCTGGTCCTTCTGGCCGCCCTCTTCTCCGCCGTCCATCGAGATCGTTGTCGAAAACTTTACATACCGGAGCATTTGAGTCCAACCACAAAACATGACCCAGCCAACGCAATCGTTGTATATTAATGCGTTTGGCCACGTCGATGTCGGCATATAGCTCATACAGATCATTGTTCATGCGACGCCGATACTCTGCGTTAAAGATTATGGGTCCATATTTTTTCCGGAGTATTTTCCCTTCGAAAACTGCCAGTACTGATTCATCCGCTTGCGTCATAATACAGGATTCTGCGCCATATAACAAGAGAGGTAGAACCAACGTCTGGTATAGTCGAATTTTTGTTTGTCGAGAGAGAGCTCTATCAATGAATCTCTTGCTTAGTCCATAATTACATCTGTTAGCAAGCAATACTCTCTTCTTTATCTCCATGCTGATATCATTCGTTTTGTTTACAGCGGAACCGAGGTAGATGAATTCTTCCATCATTTCAAAATTATAGTTGCCAACGTTCACACAGCGTCCCAAACGAGTAGACTCTTAGTTCGTTAAAACCAATAGCTTTGTTTTGTTTAGCTCTTAGTTCGTTAGAACCAATAGCTTTGTTTTGTCCTCGTTTACCACCAGACCCATTTTCGCTGCTTCCTTCTCGATGCTTGAGAAGGCTGCAGTAACATCTCAGATTTTTCTACCAATAGTGTCTATGTCATCTGCATATGCGAGTAACATATGGCTTTTGTTAATGATGGTATCAGTCGCGTTACTCGCAGCTGTTCCCATAATCATCCCCAACAGTATATTGAAGAGGTTGCACGATAGATTGTCGCCCTGCCTAAATCCTCGTTTGGTGTAAGAAGGCTTGCTATCTTTACTGAAAACTTCGTGTCAATCAGCGTCATCGTACAAAGACGTATAAGCTTCATAGGAACTCCAAACTCAGACATGGCCTCATACAGTTTTTGTCGTATCGGGCTATCGAAGGCAGTTTTGTAGTCGACGAAAAGATGCTACGTGTCGATTTGTTTTTCTTGGGTCTTCTCCAGAATTTGTCGTAGTGTGAATACCTGGTCAGTTGTTGATTTACCGGGTCTAAAGTCACACTGATAAGGTCCAATCAGGTCAGTTAGAACCGGCTTTAGTCTTTCACATATCACACTCGACAGGACCTTATAAGTAATGGGTAAAAGACTGGCATAGCGATAGTTTTTACAAACACTTGGATCGCCTTTTTTAAACACAGGACACAGTACACTCAAATTCCAATCATCGTGCATGTTTTCCTCGAGCCAAATCGTATTTAGGAGCCGATGCAGGCTGTTTATCAGCCACATGGTAACCCTACTGGTTGTTCTTATAATATTGTTCTTGCTACTACTTTTATTTCTTTTAATAAAGTTAGTCTAAGCTAAACCACCAATCCGTCTTGTCATTCTTCCCATATATAACAATCGCCACCAGCTTTACATTACACTAAAACACAGCAATATCTAAATTCAATCATTTAGTTCCACATATAATATTACCTTCTTTGAATTCTACTGAAAGAGCTGCAATACACCGTCCAAAAGAAGGGATAATTAAAGGGTACCGCCTTTTTCTGAAAGTCTTTCGGTAAAATATTTCGTTGTAGCGGGTGCGGAATGTAGCAGTCGACGACAGTTGACGAAATTTGGTCGACAAACAACTTCTACTATGCCTTGGTCAGTTATAAGTACGATATTATGAAGTCTTGGATGAAAATCTGTGTTTGTTACAAGTGGAATGACAAACTTATTATAGCCTCTACAATATGATGGTGTTCATAAGAAAACGTCTACTATTGAGACTTAATAAAACAGTGAAAAGAACTCAAGTGATTACTTTTACACACAAATGGACTTTCAAAGCAATTATAGGAAGAAACTAGTAAAATTTGGTAAGTTTTATTGCTAACACTGCACACAGATAGGTCACCGAACAGACCCCCACGCAGAGCAGGCCATCAACATAAACAGCAATAGTAAGCGATGTCCAAACGAGCAATGTTCCTCACCACCATTTATTTTTTTATTCATTTTTTTTACTTATTTTTATTTATTTTATTTTTATTTATTTTTTTATTTTTATCTAACCACCACAATACAAATTACATTCGTACGTACCGTATGAGACGACTGATGTATTCGTTTTTCAATTTTATCGATTGACCTTTATTTAAGCGGCCGAAGAATGAATAGGCCGTCAACATTCCACTGAACATTAGAAATGGATCGGTGTACAGTGAGGCCGCACGACCAATGACCGTCCAAGGTTGGCCCAGCACCTGTAATCGAAATCGAAATAAATGTGATTTTAATTTTGGTTTTGCACACAATTAATTAAAAAATTTATTTATAATTTTTGATACACACCTCTGCCATTTCTGTGCGATTGTTGTAGGGATTGAAAAACATGGCCATTGATTTGTGGGAGAACAGCAGCATAACAGCATTCAAGCAACGTAGACCATGAACGACTCCTATGTCTTCTGTTGATGCTTTGGTATCGAAGAGCCAAGCAAGATTCTTGAACAATGAGAATGAGGTAAGCCAGGGATCTAGTTTTGAAAAAAGGGGGAAACAGAGAAGAGAAAGTTTCAATATTTGTTTTTTAGCGCAGTGATATAAGGTATAATAAAAATTAGTTCAATATTTTTCCAATAGATGGATTTAGTAATCTGCATCTCGCATTATATAAGTGCGATCTGGCTACGATAGATGGCGCTACAAACAGAAGATTTTGTACTCAAAAAACTACTCAGACAGTTTTGTGATTGGTTGATTCAGTATTGTTTGAGTGCCCGTTAAAGATGGACACATGCGAAAATATGCCATATTTTGCAGTTTTTCTTCGGTCAATAAAAAAAAAAAAAAAATAAACGCAAGCCATGTGCCCAAAAATGTGAATAGTGTTTATGATCCTGACACTAAAACAACCAATAATGCGCAATTTTGATTTCGTCGGTTGCGTTCAGATAATTTTGAAGTCAAATATGCACTACGGAAGGCCAATTGCCGAAAATGTTGATAAAATAATAAAAATTATCGAGTCCGACCGTCATGGAAACATTGTTGTGATTGACCAGGAACTAAACATTGCATACAAAACCATTTGGATCCACTTGAAAAATACTTGGTATAAAAAGGAGCACGATGTATGAATGCCACACTAGCTAACGCATAAAAAATCTCATAGACCGAATTTCCATCTGAGAATTGTTGCTGAATCGTAACAAAATAGACCCGTGTTTGAATCGAATAGTCGACGAATAGTGAGTTATTTACGAAATATCAACCAAAAATCTCTGGGATCGAATCTCCGCCACAAACGGTAGTTAACTCAGGGTTGATGGTCAGCATGTTTTTGCTGCATGTTTTGTGGGACTGGTAGTTGCACCTCTACGGAAAAAATCTTAAATCGCAACTGTTCTGTCAACAATTGGACCATTCGAAAGAAGCAATCGCCTAGAAGTGGCGGGCTTTATCTAATAGGACAACGCCATCAGGCCACATACACCGATAGTGTCTCGCCAGAAACTTTGGGAGCTTGTTTGGGACCTTATTTTGCATCCACCCTATAGTCCGGGCTTTGCACTAAGTCATTATCACCTGTTTCTGTCTATGACGAATGATTTTTCTGGCGAAAAATTCAGCCCAAAAGAAGCTTATGGAAATCGTATGTTCCAGCATTTTGTCAGTAGAGGGGACGGTTTCTATGAAAGAAGCATAACGGAATTCGGAAAAAAAAAAACAATACAGTGCATATTTGAACTAAAGTAGATTATTCTAACTATGCTATATAAAGCAAGACTTCGAGCCTTCACCTTATATTATAATATTTAGGCAGCAGCCAGGTCAAATACAGAATTAAGTGAAGAGTACTGAAGTCCGACCGTAGCACGGTGGTTTGTACATGCGAATATTGTTCGCACCATCGTGAGTTCAACCCCGCATACAGCTACGTCTCATTATTTGATCGGCGGCTTCCCTTATATGTATGTAATCGACAGTAATCGACAAGGGAAACTGTGACGTTCGGAATCCTCGTTTTGATATAGTAAATAGCTATTGATACTTACTTGGTTTTTTCGTTTTAGAGCTCTTCGTACACCAGTGATAGATGGTTGACAACAATGTTATTGACAGTATAATCATAAAGAATCGCCTAAAATGTTGCACATCGATTAACAATAAAAATACACCTTTTCTTTAATTTTAGTAATCAATACTTACACTGCCCATGTGGTACCTCGATCCCAGGGTTTGCTATCTTTAACTTGACACATCTTTGGTTCCACACGCACCTGGAATGTTATGCCAGTGGATTCGGTCATATTTTTAAGATATTCTTTGACAGTATATTCAACATCGGTGTGGGAACATGAGGCAGGCACACAAATGCCCCAGTTTATGAGCGAGAAACGTGGTACACGATGGCCAGGCTGTGGAGAGAAATATTGAGAACAACGAGAGGTTTGTTGCTTAAGTCTTTTTATTTCACATAAGGAAATGTGAATGAATAAATGTTTTCGATTTGCTGGAAAATATTGGGAATAAATTTGTACATTTATGGTATTATTGAGACGATATTTATATAAATTATTTTGCAATTGTGTGAAGTTATGAGCTAAGCATGAAAATAACTTTAACACAATTGGTTTAAAGTTATTTTTTTTTTTTGGATTTGAATGATTGTGTAGCTTGTGGCTTACGTAAAATAATTCAAATAACCTATATTTTTAGATTTTCGACACATTCGAATTATTGAAAAAACTGCTAAAAAGTATGGAATACATTTGATAAAAGAAATTTATTCTATTATGAAAAAATTGGCATTTACTTTTAAACATGATGTCTCAATATATTGAGTCGCAAGTGACCTTTTAGTAGAGGATTCAAACAACTCATAGGAATGCGCTAGAAATGTATGTTCTGCAGAATATTTTCATTGCATAGATTTTATTCAGGGTTACTTTAATACCGGGGACTAAAGTATTTCAAAGTAAATAAAGTATTTTAAAACATCATAAGACAGAAATTGATAATAGTTGTATAGTACTTTTCAGCGAGCATTGTATAGTGATCTCTCAGAGTTACCTAAATATCGCAGACTAAAGTACTTCAAAGTAAAGTAAAGTATTTCATACTCTAACTCTAAATTAGTATTCTAACTCCATCTTCCTGATAGCCATTCGCTTGAATCTTTGCAGAGACACTCAACCGGCTCAGTACTTTTGTTCACTGGCCAAATATACTCTGGTATTGCCGTCGAAATACTATCGTCAATGTGTCTGAGACAAGTAGATAACAGTTGTTACTCAACTTTTATGACAGACTGCTGGTGCCTGATAGGTCCAATACTTGGATTGGGCCAATCATCTTAAACAAATTTTGCTTTGGAAACTCGAGGGAGTAGAAAGGTATGCAAAATCCTGGCATTTAAGGAATGTCCGAACTCTATACGGCTCTACCTGATTAGTGATGCTATGAGTATAGGGCAAATACCACTGATATCTAAAAGATGCAATAGATAGGGCCGGAATGGATACGATTTAAAAATTGTGAAATCTATTACAGCTGGCATGAATTTGGGTGGGGATTTGTAGTTGGCAAGAGACTTAGACACCTCATACCACGATTTGGATCTGTAAACAATCGATTTGTGCACATTCCCCGACGCATTACAAAGACAATGGGGCCAAAGACACATGTTATGAGTCGGTGAGGCATTAAAATTGCTCTGGACGAATTTAATGGCAACATATTAAAGGAAGACAGTCTTAGTCCGGCAATTCCTAAACATTGTTTTAAGTAATATAAGATTCCTACATGAAATTCACATCTTGGATATACTACGATTCGAACAAGAGCAAAAAAAAAGTTGATGATATGGCAAAGGGTGAGATCAAATCACCACCTGATTGCACTTAAAATGCTCATGAGATTGATCAGAGGGAAAATATACCAAAGTAAGCATAAAGAAGGCTAGA
>JAHXMU010000111.1:286583-297468 GCA_019455685.1 Philornis downsi | reverse complement strand
TACGAATGGAGAGGATGAACATCGTACAGTCCTATTTATACAGCTCCATACACATCTATGTATTAAAATATTGCGGATTCGCAGCTGTTATAGATTGAAACCGGGTGTCAGTGGGCAGTGTGGTTATGCGTTACCAGTTGACTACAGTCAGGAGGAATTGGAAAAAATGTCTGTTTTAATTGAATGCAACTAAAGTGATCGAGAGATATGATTGGAGGACATTTAAGATCCTCTGTTAGATATCAAGTGCATATTCGTAGAGGCAGGCGATTTCAACAATCGTGCGGGTAAATGTGGCATGCAGAGCACTAACCAGAGAAAAAGAGAACGTTTGATATGACAGTTAGAAGGAGGTCCATTATCGATAATGTGGAAAAGTTGACTGCAAAAATAAAAGATTGCAGCGAAGGGACAATACCAGATATAGCTCTGGTGTCTGAATGTGACACGGTGCTTAGTGTATGCTGCGGATCTTCAACTAAAATTCCCCAACAAATTAATATCCAGAAACTCAATTTTTCGCTGGCTTCCAAGCGAATCGCCTGACTACTCCAGACCTTTTTTTTGGGTTATGTCAAGCAATAGGTGTACAAAACGAAACCAAGTAATTTGGCTCCATTAAAACGGTAATTGAGGCGACCCGGACTTCAACCCTTCAGGTCACAATGAATAATTTTCTGATCTGTCTCATAAGCGAGAATAAGCATAGAGGTCATTTACGGTCTATCATGTTCAAACCTAATTAGTTACATATACAGGGTGGGCCATAAGGGTGTGTTATAAAATCTTCTACACAATAAAAAATAAATGATGAATAAATAAAATACGTTAATTAAAAACAAATTATTTGAATTTCTTACTGTAACACATTTGGTGCGCCACCCTGTATACCGCAGGGAAAATTTTCTGTTGGCGGCTTATCGAGTTTATTTGTACAAACGGTGGTTGCTCCCACAAAAAATCAAAATAGTCTGCTAAGCAAAATGGACTTCAAACATTGCTCCACACCAGTTTTTAATTTGGTCTTTATTACTTAACTGATACCATATTATCATTTAACGGTTGTAGAGATGTTATCTTTTCACACTTATTCCATTCACCACTGGCTGGGTGTATTCAACGTAATCCTATTCAAAATAAATGCAAATGAACATTTCACACCTTTGAGCAGATCAATGGAAATTTAATGAATAAACAGACGAAGCAGCCAATGTAAAATCATAATCAATCTTATCCCCTCCGCCATTCCATGTTTCTACCTTAAGCTACGCTTAAAATATTTTGGGGGCTTGTGTCATGCTGCCCATCGAAGCGGAAGACACTACAAATGACCTTGACATTGCTGTCAGCAGTTTAAACTATTTTTAAGTAAATACAGTTTTCAGTTTTTATTTTACCGGTTTTTCGTTTTCTCTTTTTCCGCAGATTTGTCATGTGTATTTCGTCAGTTACACTTCAGCAGTTGTGAATAACATAAATAATAACAATTTTATATGCGAAATTATCAAAATGAGGAAACGTACAGGCATGTGTTAATAACAATTTTTACTTATTTTTAATAATTGAAAAAGAAAATACTTCCGCAACTTGTTAAAAATTGCCAATACAAAGCCATACAATATAATTCATAGCTAATTTGTCTTTAGGGGATATAAAATAGGGTTCAGGTTAACGTGAAGGTAGCATTTTACGTCATTTAAGAATAACCTCCATGATCAATTATGTGTCAAATTTTGTTTCCGTTTATTAAACCAATTATTTCCTTACTTCACTTAAATAGCAATTAGAATGGAATTTATTGTCATTATGAGTCATAGCAAAGAGTTTACGGATTCTCTATATTTACGCTTCTTTTCCAATCCACTACATCAAGTTTTAATAGTGTACCAAAAAAAAAATCCGAATTCTTTCAACGGAGTTTTGATCATCCTCATCTGTGCGGCTCCTCGTCTTCATTGTCGAAGACTTTCGTTCTCAGGCTTCTTGTCTTCAATGTCGAAAACTTTCGTATTCAGATGTTCTCTATTACATCAATGTCGTTAAACCGCTCCTCGTATTCACTATCGAAGACTTTCGTATTCAGATGTTTTCTACCACATCTATGTCGTTAAACCGCTATGTTTCACGATACACATAACGCTGACACTCCCCATTAAAGATAAAGGTTTAATACATATTTATAGGACATTTTTTTCGCGGATTTGCCAAAAAATTCATACGTTTATGTCATAATCTAGGATTGTGTACTGTTCAGTGTTTAGCGTGTGTCTGGTAAAGTTCGCCAAGAGAACGATACTCGTTGTCTACAAGCTCATACTTTATTGATTTACTTTATTTATTTTTATATATTTATTATATTTACTTTATTGATTCATTTTACATTTACTTTATTGATGGCAGAGTTGGCCACAAATCAATGATTGAGAAGACTGCAGTAATATCTTCTAATCCTTGGTCAATGATGTCAATATCATTGGCGTATTAAAGCAGGATGTGCGTTACGTTAAACCGCTATGTTTCACGATATATATAACGCTGGCATTCCCCATTAAAGATAAAGTTCGATATATGTTTAAAGGAAAAAGTTTTTCGTAGATTTGCCAACAAGTTCATACGTTTATGTCATAACCTAGGATTGTGTTCAGTGTGCGTCTGGTAAAGTTCACCAAGCAAGCGATACTTGTTGTCTACAAGCAGATAGCATTTACTTTATTGATGGCTGAGTTGACCACAAATGAATGCTAGAGAAGACTGCAGTAACATCTTCTAATCTTTGGCCAATGATGTCAATATCTTTGGCGTTTTAAAGCAGAATGTGCGTTACGTTAAATTGCTATGTTTTACGATACATGTAACGCTGGCATTCCCCATTAAAGATAAAGTTCGATATATATTTAAAGGAAAAAGTTTTTCGCAGATTTGCCAACAAGTTCATACGTTTATGTCATAACCTAGGATTGTGTTCAGTGTGTGTTTGGTAAAGTTCGTCAAGAGAAAGAGAGAGAGATACTCGTTGTCTATAAGCAGATAGAATTTACTTTATTGATGGCGGAGTTGACCACAAATTAATGCTTGAGAAAACTGCAGTAACATCTTCTAATCTTTGGCCAATTACGTCAACATCATTGGCGTACTAAAGCAGCGTGTACGTTAGGTTGAAATGTATCCTCATGATAATCTCTAAAGGTATGTCGAAGAGATCACATTGTCTAAGGCCTTGTCGTTTAGTGCCGTACGACTCAATAAGATCTTTGCCTATCATTTAAATTTTTGTTCGCCTAGTGAGGATTTCTTCTTGTTTCTAAGCTTGCATAATTCGTTTGACCGATGACAGAGTCGACATAAATAAAATCATCCACTGCTCCAAAGTTAAAATTATAAACTTTTACACAACATTACGTTGCCATCGATTACATCCAGATGTTCTTTTGTTGACTTCGTCTAAATGCTTGAGAAGACTGCAGTGATATTTTGGAGACTTCAAGAAATTATGCCGATATCGTTAGCATATTAAAGTAACATGTTGCTTTTGCTCAAAATCTGTGTCAGTCGCGTTTACTGCAGTTTTTCTCATTATCGTCTCCAAAATTATGTCGAAGAGATCACATTGTTTAGGCCCTCATTTGATAACAAACGACTAGTAAAATCTGGTAAAAATTAGAACTTTTATAGTCCTTGATTACAGTTAAACCAACTCTAGTTGATCCTATCTCAATGCTTGAAAAGGCTACAGTAACATCTCGGAGTCTTCCATTGATGATGTTAATATAGTTAGCTAACTAAAGGAGTTTTGTTTTTAGTTATCCTTAATATGCTACGCATTGATGTTAAACAAGTTATAAAATAGGCCTGTTCTAATTTTAATCATTGAATCAAACTTAAAAGGCAATTCGAGTGGAATAAAAAAACCGTTTCATTAATCGAAATATGGAGTTAAAGGTAGAATTAACCACTGAACCGGACCAAAGGAAAATTTCGCATGATTAACAGCACTGCTAAAATAAGTTAAAAATACTATTAGAAGGATCATTGTTTATATACTTGTACATAATGCAGCTGGTATTAGGATAAGATGGTCACAAATTAAGTGTTTTTGAAACCCAATTACATTTCTATCTTAGCGCCGAATTTCACGTTTTTATCATTAAATACAAAAAAGTAAGGTATAGTAAACAGGAATGCATTATTTTTCCGATAGATGGCTTTTGTAATTAAGTAAACTCGCTTTGAATAAGTGCGTTGGGGTTGCGCTAGATGGCTTTAGATAAAAAAGACTTCATACTCAAAAAGTATGATTCCAATCACGCTCAATTTTGGTTTCGTCGTTTCCGTTGCCGGTAATATTGATGTCAAAGACGAACCAAGCTCTGGAGATCTTCAAGTTTGATCGTTATATAATCGTTACTTAAATAATGCTGAACACAAAAACAAGCTCGATTTATGAGTGCTATATGATTTAACGCAAAAAAACCTCATGGAGCGAATTTCATTCTGCAAAATTTCGCATGATTAACAGCACTATTAAAATAAAGTTCAAAATACTATTAGAAAGATCATTGTTCACATACGTAATGCAGCTCGTATTAGGATAAGATGACTGCAAATTAAGTATTTTTGAAGCCCAACTATATTTCTATGTTTGCACTGAATTTCACTTTTGTATCATTAAATACAGAAATGTAAGGTATAGTAAAGAGAAGTCCATTATTTTTCCGATAGATGGCTTTTATAATTAGTTATTACAATCACTATGTAATCACTATGTTATCAATTGCCAAAAAAACCGTTTGGAACTACTTGAATAAAGCTGGATACGAAAACTAGCTCTATTTATGAGTGCCACATGAGTTAACGCAAAAAACCTTAATGGAACGAATTTCCATCTGCGAATAGTTACTGAATAGCAATGAAATCGATCCTTTTTTAAAGAGCGTGGACAAGAATGGAATGAAGTGGCTGTGGATGAAAAGTGGGTCACTCATGACAACGCAAACGGTCGTGGTCGAATAGCGGTGAGCCGTCGCAAACGGTGGCGAAAATAGGATTGACAGACGGGAAGATTTTGCTGTTTGTTTGGTAGGATTGGTTGCTCCCCTTGCTCCCTTTTTAAAGAGCGTGGACAAGAATGGAATGATGAGACTGTGGATGAAAAGTGGGTCCTCATGACAACGTCAAGCGAAAACGGTCGTGGTAGCGAAAATAGGATTGACAGTCGGGAAGATTTTACTGTTTGTTTGGTAGGATTGGTTGCTTCCCTTGCACCCTTTTAAAAGAGGGTGGACAAGAATAGAATGATGAGACTGTGGATGAAAAGTGGGTCACTCATGACAACGTCAAGCGAAAACGGTCGTGGTGATAGTGGTGAGCCGTCGCAAACGGTGGCCAAAATAGGATTGACAGTCGGGAAGATTTTGCTGTTTGTTTGGTAGGATTGGTCGCTACCCTTGGGTCGTACTCTTAATTGGGATCTGCTCCGTCAATGATTCGACCTTTTGAAGGAAGCAATCGTTCAACTTTGTCCAAAATGGGACATGATTATCATCATCAATATCAAATAAAGGTTATCAAATCCACATCGAATCATAATCGAATACGATGCATATTTTACCTAAATCGAATCATTCTAACTATGCTAAATTAAACCTTCAATATAATGTAAACATAATGAATTTCATTTTACTACAATTTATATTACCGAAAATGACCGCTATTTTTCGGTATGGAGGACACCTGACTGCTTAAATCTTTAATGATGGTCAATTTTTTTAAATTACTTTGCTGTAGCATAAATTTGTTGGATTTATTTAATAAAACTAAAAATGAAAAATTGAATAATGTGACCTCCGTCTTAGTTATTAGCGGCCAATATGTAACATATTGAATAACATAGCGAATGTACTTCTCATACTGCGAAGGGGAATGTCATTAAACAATCGTAAAATTAGTGCTGATGTGATCCACTGCAGGTTGCGATTGTATTTTACAGCTTCATATTCCAAAAAAAAAAAAAAAAAAACGTCTAGCTAGTAATATAATTTTGATCAATGTTAGGGTCATCATGGGTCTCAAAATCGTTTATACGTGTGCGAGCATTTAAAGTGCAATATTATCTATATGTTTATGCGCTTTAAAAAAGCTGACGCTGTCATTGCCAAACTTGCAAAATGTGGCTGGCGTTTAAGACGTCTAGCATGAACTGAACCTCAACTCATGTGGTTGAATTACAAATTGTAGATTTGAAAATTTGCTGCTGTTGCAGTAGCACTCGAAATCTTGACAATAAAAATGCTGCATTCACAAGTTCGTAGTTTGGAGCTGTTAACATTGACTTGTAGAGCAAATTGGATACGAAGTAAACTTCGACAGCGTCAACTAACTGACTGTGAACTGTGATCACATGCGCTCAATGTTTTTGGTGGCCGCCACGGCAGCAGCAGTGTTGTCGTTGTGGTTGTTCAGCACTTGTTCAGCAGTTGACTGGGTTGGTGGGCAAATGTGGGTAAAGTTCGTTGGATAACCTTCAAAAGTTGCATGATTCGATCGTTGAGTATTTCACAGAATGTGAATTGACTAGAATTGTTATTTATTGCATGAATATTGAACATTTGAATGGAATTTGCACAATTTGTTGTTGGTGATTCTATTGACTTTGACTTTCGAAGTTCGCGAACGAAAAATGATCATAAATATTAAAAAATTGAAATAGAGATAGCTGAAATTAACGCATACTCTTCTATATAACGATTAAATATTGCATGGAATAACTTATGCTGATTACTGAAATGTGTGAAATGACTTCAACCAAAAAAATATGAAAGTAGTTGCAAAATCTGATGATGATATCAAGAAATCTTATACGAATTAGCCATATTTATGTCATTGCTATTATTTATATATCAAGATCTCATAAATATGTGATGTTTTATTTTATGTAGACTACTAAATTGTGTGAAAATATTCAGCGAAACGAAATACATGAAGTGTTCTCATGATATCAAGAAGTCATTAGAGAATTTGAAATATTCTGCCACGATTTCAATGTTTGGTTATTTAATACTCACATTTCTATTCAAATTAGTATTCGTGGCTGGTTCTTAGGTTAGGTTATTAAAATGTGTGAATTCCATCTAAATAGGAATTTATTCAAAAGAATATAAATGTGAAATCATGAGATGTGTGCAGAAATAATGAATGGACGACTTGAATATATTTTTTACTTTAATGATTTCAATATTTATATAAATATTTTTTTAAAAAAAAAAAAAAAAAAAGAAAATAAAAAAACAGCGAATTGGTAAATAAAGACAAAATATTCGTATTTATTATTTATCCAATAGTCGGTTGCATCGCCCTCGTTCAATCATTAAAATATTTTTCAAATACATTTGCAGAGAAAGACAATCAGTTTTCGCTGCAAATTCGCTTTTAAGTCCTCTATTGATTAAAAACGGGTATTTCCATATTCATATCAAATGGAACTATATCAGGTAAATAATAACCGTATGCGATGATATTTGCTGAGTTTTTTTTTGACAGAAATTGGTTTACAATGATAGCCACATTAGATGGGCTTTATAATGATACAAAATCTAAGAGTTTTTTTCAACAAATTTGTCTTTTTAAATGAATTTCAGTTCTCAAACGCCTCCCAGCTCGCATACAATATTCTTTATTCACAGTGTGATCTTCTGATAAAAGTTCTGAGTGCACAATCCTGCGATAGTTAAAGAAAACAGTCAAAATCGCGTTAGTTTTTGACTGATTTTGATGTGTTTTTTCGGGTTTGGCTCGGTTGAAAGGCGCTCATTGACTATTATGCCTCATCAGCAAAAAAGAAAACAGCAAATTTCCCTACACCTCGTGAATGAGATATGGGAAAACTTCTTTCATTTAATGAGCTTACATAAATTCTAATTTTAGACCGGCTCAACAGGACCTAGACTATAAAGACGATTCCTAACGTCACAGTTTGAGAAGCATTTATCAGATTTGTCGATTATGCGACTACTCGAAATGTTCGTCAGACACATTGGTATCTCCCCTACAAATGACTGACTTTTTATATATGCGAGGGCAGTCCCAAAACTAGCCAACATAACAAAGAAGACTCAAAAAAAAGATGGGAAACATTTTCTTTATTTTTCAACATAATCTCCTTTTAGTTCGATACATTTTTCCAGCTTCTATATTTCTATAGAAAGCTTCTATATATTTTTCAATAGCTTCTATACCCTGTTTATAGATAGAACTCTTTAAAATAGCCATTCATCGAAGACTTCACCTCTTTATTGTTGGCAAATCTTTTGCCACAGAGCCATTTCCTCAAGTTTGGAAACAGAACATAGTGAGTGATGAAGCAATTCGAACTTTAGTTCATTAATTTTGGCCATCGCAATAGTGGATGTGTGAACTAGAGCATTGTCTTGATGACACAACACTTTCTTTTTCGCTAAATCCAGCTGCAACAAATTAGCATAATATTCGCCGTTAATAGTTTTTCCTCTGCGAACGTAATCAATAACAACAACTAGCAGAAGGAACCGTTTTCGCCTTCTTTGGACACAATTTCTCCATTCCAGTCCTGCTGCTTGGACCCACGTCTCATCAATGGTTATAAATCGACGCAAAAATTCGACTTTGTTGCGGTGAATTACCGCCAAACACTCTACTGAAGCATCTTCACGACGCTGTTTTTGCTCTGATGAAAGCAAGCGCGGCACCCATTTTGCGCACAGTTTTCTTTTCTTCAAATCTTCGGTCAATATACGATGTATAGCACTTTTTGAAATGGTGTTCATTTCAGTTAACGCAGGCACCTTCAGGCAACGATCATCTAATACCATTTTATGAATTTTCTTAACCGTGTCTGACGTGGACACCTCAATTGGTCGACTACTACGGTGTTCGTCTGGGCAGCTCACACGGCCTCGTTTAAACTCTGCTTTCTAACATTTTGCAGTCGTACACAGAGGAGCAGATTCCCCCAGAGTATAATCTAACTCGGCTTTAATATTGGTTGGACTGGGACCTTTCAAATGAAAATATTGAATTGCATAACGATGATTTTGTCCATGTTTACAAATTCACTGAGGGTGTTTACGTTCGATGGCTCAAATAAAAAGAATAAACAACCTTTCGTCTTGAAACTTACAACATATGTTTTATGGGAGTGCCACTTTTTATAAAAATAATTCTTTTCAAACTACTGCCACCATCTATACGTCAGGTTGGCTAACTTTGGGACCACCCTCATATATTCGGCTCCTCCCATCGATTGTACCCAATTCGATTAAATTTGCTATTGTTTTCGTTCTGAGAACAAAAATAGCCGACGTTGCCGCACTCATTCTGGCACCGATTATTAACCGATTTATCGAAAGTTTGATTTTCTATCATAATCCATAATTAAGTTACTTAAATTCCCATCAATTATGTTGCGTAATAATACTGGATAAAATGTGAAAAATCGACGGGATGACCACGCCCTGTTCTGAATCACCCATAGAAATTACTACTAATATATTCCTAAATTCGTACTTTCATTCAATTGGAATATATTCATTAGAACTGAGCTCGCATTAGGCATTTAGTACTAGAATTGAAAACAGATTGCATTGCCACGCCTTCAAGTGTATCACGTATATAAATTGCGAGCATTTTTTGCAGCAGGAGGGCTGAAGTTATATGTAAGTCAGTTCACCTAAACTGAAATTTGTGCTGCGCTAATTATATGTTCCATTAGTTCAGCTTAAAAACAAAACGATTTTCAAAAGTAATCCATTAAACATCGATGTACACAGCCATAAAAATCATCATACATCCGATATTTTCCCATCGTAATTGAAAAAATCCATCTTAAACACGTAAAAAGCATTTTCTCACAGGGTCATTAAATTCTCAAACGCTCTTCAATTCTTTGAACATAATCAAATATTTGTACGAATCAAACAAAATTAGTCATCTGCAGTTTTGGCTGACTAACTTGAGCAAACAGCTAAGGCAAAACATGAAATGTCTGTGTAAAACCAAAGAAGTAAATTTCGACAAGCCCTCCCTTTCCCCCTCTTCAAATTTACTGTGTAAACCAGTAATGAATTTGTTTACTGGGCCAACGCTGTCGACAAAGAACGCAGTCATGTGCGGAGTTGTAATTGCATTAGCAATCACAGTTGGGGCGCACAGTCGCAGTCGCGGTCGCAGTCAATTTGTCAGTAGTGGTGGCCATTGATGTCAAATTATGCATGACGACAACCCAACACTATTGGCGAATGAATAGATAGATGGCTGTTTGTGGTTTCAATGTCATTTTTAGGTGTTTACAATATATTTGACAAAAAATTGGCAAATACCGTCGACCAATTGATGATTTAATAAGATAACTTAAATAGAAGTGTGTATGTTGTTAATGGGTTAGAAGTGATAGTTTGGATGAATCTAATGGAATCATGGTAAAAATAAATAAGAGATTTTTATATGGACTAACTTCAGGGTTTGTTCACTAATGTATTTCACATGTTATTTAAGAACAAATGCCTCATTTTATATTGCAACCTGGTGGTTGTCTTTTTTATAAAAACCTAAAACAGGTTATAAACTTAAAAGCTTATTAAACATTTTATAGATTATTTGTAAAACTCAAAAAGTTATAGTAGGTATTGAATTGACATTTGTGAAATTTTGTGTTTGAATTTTAAATATACAGTTTTTATAAGTGATTTGTTTAGTAATCTGTATCTCGCGTTGTCCATTTAGTGGTTTCAAAACAGCCGGCCTGGCGAAGCAGCCAGCTGTTAAATACCTGTCATCTGAAGTGTTATTTATTTATCGAAAGCTTTGCCATTTACGAATACGGATCGTTTAACAACCGAAGAACGCGTAAAGTGAT
>JAHXMU010000111.1:273233-286573 GCA_019455685.1 Philornis downsi | reverse complement strand
TTGTTATTTACGAATACGGATCGTTTAACAACCGAAGAACGCGTAAAAATTGTTAAAACTTACTACAAAAGCGCGGATTCAAAGCGTGGGCACTTTTCGTGCAGTACGGGGTGATTATGGTCATCATAATCAACCTACAGTGCAAGGAATTGGCAAGATTCTAAAGAAATTTGAAGATACTGGAAGTGTTACAGATGTGGTCAAGCCTGTGCGTCATCGCAATGTACCCACTGCCGAAAATATTGCTTCTGTTAGTGAAAGTGTTTCGAATAATCCGAATTTCAATTCAGAGCGTTATGAGCGTATGATAGCCAACTTTTTTGGTCTGCAATTGAAGATTATGAACTGAACAATATGCGGTTTCAACAAAACGGTGCCACAAACCATACAACACTACCAATTTTGATTTTATTGCATGAAAAGCTTCCAAAAAACGTAATTTCATGTTTTGGCGACGTGGATTGGTCACCAAGATCATGTGATTTGAAGCCATTAGACTTTTTTGTGAGGCTAACGCGTATAATCCCCAAACGTTGGAGCATTTGAAAACCAACACTCGGCAAGTTATCGTCGAGATATCGCCAGAAATATGCAAAAAAGTAATCAAAAACTATCTCAAAAAGATCCACTGCCGCAACCAATTTAGAGACGGGCATTTAAATGACATTTTATTTCGTACATAATAGCAAATTCCAAGCATTATATGAAATAAAAGTTTCACCAGAATCATAGCTTTACGTATGTTGTATTTATCCATCCCAATAATGGATTACCCAGCATAAACGCGATCGGGTTACGCTAGATGGCGTTAGAAAGATGGAAATACGCACCCAAAAAACTGTTAGGATAGTTTTGTGCTAAATTGGTTCAGTATTATTAGAACTCATGTGAAAAAATCGACTAAACGAAGTTTGTAAAATGTGTTTTGGTCTGTACTTTGTATACCTTTACCTGAAGGAATAACAGTACAAGGTGCGTAAAAACAAAATCAATTACCATATTGAAACCCTCATCGTGATAGGAAAAAACTGAGATAGTAAATTTTCACATGCTTTTCTTGCGTCGCATTTTTTACCAGCAAAATCATTCGCCATAGGCGAGAACAAGTGGTAAACACTTCGTGCCAGGTTCGGTGTATAGGGTGGATATATACAGACTTTCAAATCAAGCTCCCTGGGCTTCGGCGATATACTAACGATGTACTTGGCTTCTACTGACTAAAACTGGATGCTTTTGGGCGATTGCTGCCTTCAGATGATCTAATTGGTGACAGAACAGGACCTAATTAAGAGTTTGGCCGTAGCAGCTCATAAAAGATGGCCTTCAATCCCACCAAATACATAGTAGAAGCCTGTTCATCAATCTTGGCTCGGCTACCGCAATTCGATCACTGCCTTTTTCGCTTGACGTTGTCGTTAGTGACCTATTTTTCATCGACAGTCACCATCCGCTTCAGAAATGAGCAGAGTTTGTTACGACACAGGAGCGATTCGCAGAAGGAAAATCGTCTATGAAGTTTTGTACATTAATTAGAGCGCTCTCCACCCTTATTCAGTTGGTTCCAAATTGTTTTTTTTTTGCAATGTTTAACCAATATTACAGCATCAGAACCGTAAACCTTTGTGGAAGATAAACTGCAAAATATGGTGTATTTTCCCTCTATTCGCTCACGCGCTCTTTTTTAAATACGAAACCTTATCTTTCTAGCGACAACTAGAGCAATTCCCATGCATACAATGCAGATTACTAAAGCCATCTATAGGAAAAGTATTGGACATCTTTTTACTACACCGTATAGTTATAAGTAAGTTCGATAAATTATAACTCAGCTTTTTTCATTGTGCCTTTATTTAAAGTATTTTTTTAATAAGAATTTTGCAATTTATCTCATCCCTCTGATATTCCTCACACTTTTGCGTCAACGCAAAAGGACAGAGGATGAAATTGTACATAAATAAGTTCGTCTGATTGAATTTTCTATACTGGATTTTTAATATCTCCATTTCACTTTTTGAACGTCTGTTAACATTTGTCTAAGACACAAGTCCCGAAAGATTATTCGTGGCCCGCGAGAGGTATTTGGTAAGCCCTTTACCATCGTTTGTTGATAGAATGGGTTTAATTTACTAATTAAAGTTTTCTGAAAACTAATTTCCCCTTTAATTATGGCTTAAACTTCTAATTTACAACAAACTTTTTAGCAGTTTCAGAGGGTCATAATTATTCTGGCTTTTTCGCAACAACAATTCAACTGAGGTAAAGCGCGGTTATAATACTAAATTAGCGACGTCGATGCACCGGCTACCTATAAGACGGCACTGATCTTTGTCACTCCCGTTTGTCATTTCCTTCAGTCTAATGAGAATTTTTGGGCATAGTGCGCGTAATTTAGCAACAGTTGTTGAAAATTATCCAATTTGTTCGTTTAAAGTGTTTTAAATTCCACAAAATGTGTATAAAAGTAACTAATTTACAAGTATTCATTAGTTTGTTATGAAATTAGTAAGTAAAAGTCGGTAAATCGTCGTAAAAATCTAAATTAAATCAAGATAAGGGTCGGCCGGTTCGTTTGTCTTTTTTGGTAACGAAAATACGCATAGAAATGCAAAAGTGGAAATGGAGAAGAAAAAAAAAAAGTCAACTCAAGTGTTTGTTGTTGTTGTGCAATTTACTCTCATTTCTTGATGTCGTGTTGTTACTATGTTATTGTTTTTGTTCGGTAGATAAAATGAAACCAAGTATAGAAGAGATGAAATTACAAGTGTGTTTGTGTGTGTAGAAATAGGAAATGTCGGTGGTTTGCACACAACAAGAATTGTTTGTTGGTAAGTTTCAAGATCAAATGTTAATCTTTTTCATGAAATGTTGCCATCTCTGTTTTACTTTGAACCGAATTGCACTTCTGGTTAGTAGAAATGATGACACGATGCAGACGGGCATTATCACAAAAAACAAAGTTATAGTTGGTTGAGGACATAGGCTTTGAAGTAAAAAGTGCTGTTAAAAAAATTACAACTAAAGCATAAATTTCAATCAGTTCAACTGACTTACAAACAATCTGCGCTCACCAAACTTCATTTTCTGTCTGGGCAAAAGTATGGGACTTAAATGAGAAAAATATTGGAAATTAAAACGAAAAAAAAGAAAGCAAAACTATAACATTCTCATGTCCTCCGCTCAGAAATTATAGATAGACCACTAATTCTTGCTAAGCAAAGCAATTTGTATGTACGTATCCTAAGAGGCGTGGCATTCTCCTTCCATTCTTTGAACCGAATTTTTCTAATTGCCTGATGAGCTCCAAAATATATTGAATTTAGTGTAATTGGATGAAGACAGATGTTACTCTAGGAATATACGGGTTAAATTAAACAATTCTTATGGAAGTTACCAATGAAGGCATGACTATCCAGTCAATCTTTCAAATGTTACCAAACACAACGATTGAAATTTCGATCTACATTTAAGTTTCTTCAGTCTATGGATTAGGCACTATAGAGAAAAATTGGGTTTCGATAAATCGGTCAGAACTTAATTCATCTATTAAATTTGTATTAAATTTGACTAAATTAAGTACAACTGTTTAGAAGATATGAACCTAAGAACATATGGTCAGATCAGTCGTTTGTATTGGTGGCATTAAGAGGTGTTGCCATGCCCGTCGGTCGAATCTTCCCTAGTTTTACAGAAAATTATAAATCAAAATAGGTGGCAATCTAGGTAATTGCGGCCTACTACGTACAAATTATAGAATTTTGAATTCCGAAAATTGGTCAATTTGTATAAAAGGTGGCTGTAGCGATGTGGTTATGCGTTCCATTTCAATTCTGCGACCATATTTTGCCAAATGCTCTACATGTGCAAAATTTGTTTCATTTTAGTTCAGTTAAATGTAAATATAAAAATATAAAGACCTGATTCTAAGAATATATGGTTAAATCAGCCATTTTTATGGGAGGTACCAGAAAGAGAGTGGTTAGTCGAACGAATTTTTGGAATATGTCAAACATTACAAATCAAAGTAGAAGACAGAAATGTAAGATATTGATATCTAAGGAGTTACAGCGAACAAAATGAATTTCTTTAAGTCGTACAATTTTATGGCAGATACCAGAAGGAGTGGGTTGATATAACCTATTTACAATCCTCGGCAAATTTTAAGTAATTTCATAAAGATATGCGGCAGTTATTGTGCCTCTCAGCCAGACAGATAGACATCACTCAATGGACGTAGTTTTCACTTTCGGGCAAAGATATAAAAATTATTGAAAATCATATTGAGTTCAAATAATTTAAGCTGACTCGGGTCATATTTTCCTTAACGAAGTATACTGATATACTGGTGTTATTAAAAAATGTGTTGAAAATATTGAATATTTTTTCGTGGTAGTTTTACTTACTTTTTAATGCCCACAAATCGAATTTGTGTAGACCTTCCAAATATTGTCTGGTATGACGACGGCATAGCTCCGATGCATCGGGGTTTTGAGAAGCATCGAATGGTTGGGCCACCGATATAAATTTTTGTCCAATCCTATGCATGTACTCTGGAAAAGATAGAAAGGCAGAAGTAAGGAAACTAAACAAAATTACACAACATAAACTAAAATAAATTACATAACATAAACTAAATTAAAATTATTGATAATTAAAATTTTTTAAAAGTAATGTGAAATTTCACAGGCGTGTAGAGAGAATAATTAAATTAAAGTTTATTTATTAGTTGAATGTTTTTTTTTTTTGCTGCCATTCATGGCATTTATCCAATATGAATTGTTTTCTTTTTCCCGCGACAACGAAATAGTAATGGAAGTAAAGGAGAATGAACGGGGAATAAAAAAAAAAAAAAAAAAACTAAGCTGAGTTATTCATTAGTTTGTGATATATATGGCTTTGTAGATTACAAAAGGGGCAAAAACTTGGCTGATTAATTGTACTTGTTAATAGTTATTTATCTTAATTAACACTTGTACAATTTCACTTTCATGCACAATTTCACTATCTGGTCTTTAATCGTTCGGTCTCAATTTATTTACCGATTTTAATTATAAAAAATAATGCAATGCAATCTGCCAGCATAGACTATAACATTTTTTAATTTTAACCATTTAAAGAAATTAGCACTATGTGGAAAATAGTAGATAAAAGATACTCCTTTGAAGCTAAAATGTATTTATTTTCACGACTAGTCTTTCTTTTTTTTTGTGAGTTGCAGGAAATTGCACATTTTGGTGCTTTTTTCATATTCATACTTGCTGATGTCACTTTTCCCAAGCTCCTTAAAAACACTAAAATTTTCACATTTTCGCGAATAAACACTTCGTTTCCTAGACACGGAAAAACTCGTACTATATTGAAGGCACTTAATAAAGACCGTTCTTTTGAAGTGCCTGATTGTGACAATAACCAAATTTTTAGCTCCAAAGGAGTGCCTTTTGTTAAGAGTCTTCAACATGGTACAAATTTCTAAGATATGGACATTTTTCTATCTTAGCTATTTTTTTAATTGGACGATTTTTGAATATTTCTTTACCATGTGATGGCTACTGCTTTTCTAAATCCTTAAAAATTCAGAAAATTGGCATTTATGCTAATGAGTATTCTAAACATTAAAACAGTTTTCAAACGCATTTTTCAGAAAAATGTTCAATTCTTGCAGCGAATTCTCCTTTATTTTTTATCGACTGAGGAGACAATTTGAATTTTGGAAAGAGAAAAAGTCTGCCGGTTCATTCACAGTGATAGTCTTGCAATATGGCGCGCTATTGTGCATCATCAATGAGATTTTTTCCCCACCAATCCGTCTTTTTTCGACGAATTTGCTGTCTTAAATACTGCCTATCGCCTATATAATATTTTTTGTTTATTGCCTGATCATTTGGTAAGATGTCCGAGTGCACAATATCGCGATAATCGAAGAAAACGGTCAATTTTGCCCTGTGTTTGATGCGTTTTTTTTTCGGATTTAATTAGAAAAGACCATATCGACGCTATTGGAAACTCCCATATCTCATCACCAGTTATAATGTGGTGTATGAATGTGTAGTCTTCAGTTTTTGAAGAAAATTCTGGTCTTTCGGTACTTGCCGAGTGGCAGCACTTTTCATACCCAAACAATCGTGTAAAATGACACGAGTTGTATCGTAAGGTACAGAAAGTTCTGCAGCTGTCTTTCTCTCAAACTTGAATGGCCGTTGTAAATCATTATTTCATTTTATCAATGTTAATATCAGCTGAACACTTTAACAGCGGGGCAAATCTTGCACCACATCTCGACAGCTTTTAAACGCACTGTACACGTTCATATGAATGGATTTGTGATAAAGTTGATCGACCGTCTGTAACCAAATGCACTTGAGATGAACGGACAAAATCAAGTATTGCAAACAAACTAATTGATAGATCGCAGTTAAACAACAACTTATAGTCTCTTTCTTTATTTTTGGAAAAAAAGATTTCGACTTCTAGTGGAATCTCTAATTTTCCCATGATACACTTCCGTTGGTAAGATATCCAAATTAAATTTTTTTAGAATAATTTTAAATTTTGACGATTTGGTTCTATATTGGTTACACAACCCCATACGATTTAATTGAGTTCCTGGTCATGTTCTAAGAAATAAGAGATTTACGTCCATTTTTTTCTCTGCAAGCCTCTCACAGTGCGCAGCAGGATATAATAATAACTATCAGCATTTATGATTTTATTGATGGAATTAGTTATGATGCAAGTATTAATGTATACGAATATAAATTCTTGTGAACAAAGTTTATACTTTTGTTTACAGCTAATTATAGTCCCTCGATGCCTCATAAATAGTAGATTAGTATAATCTGTGCAATATATATGTTGGCTTTGGAGTTAAGTACCGGCAATAAACCTATGATGAATGCTAAAATACTTTTGCATTTACAAGCTTTTGCATTGGTTGCAGTAGAAGATAAATTTGCCTCTTCGCAATTGAACTTGCTTAATGCAGTTTGCTGTATTGTAATTTGATTAAATTATTTATGACCAAATTAAACATTTGAATTATAAAACTAATGAACGTATAAAGACAAATAAAGAAAAATGTAATCAAAAATGTCTCAATTGATTTTCATTACATTCGCTATGAAGAGCAAGAATTTTTTGCATGCCTTTGACAAATAGTCTTTGGAACACTTTTTCCGCTCGAAGAACCGTTGCTCAAAATTATGTACCTAGTCCTGCCATATGTTCTGTTACACAATTTCCAGCGCTTATCGTTCAAAACTTCTTGCGGGAATAGAACCGTTAACTTTTTTTTTCAGAACACATGCACTGATTAGTGAAGAATACTAGTCAGTTTGGTTTCAGTTTGCAATCTGTTAACATGGAGTGGGGCGTTAAAGAGAATCGAGTCGGCGTAATAGCGTTGCATAAGTGCGGAAAGAGTGCTGGCCAAATTTTCGAGTTGCTAAAACCACTCGGAATATCAAGAATGTTCGTTTATCGTGCTATTGCTCGCTTCGGCGAATTGTCTGGAGTAGAAGACAGGCCAAAAAGTGGTCACCCGCGCGTTGTCCGTACGAGTGCGGTAGTAAAGGCAGTGCGTGAAAGAATTCGGTGAAATCTTCTTAGAAAGCAGAAAATCATGTCCAAGGAATTGGATATATCAACCAGATCCATGTCTAGGCTGATTCGGGATGATCTGCATATGAAAGCCTATCGTCGGTCCACTGGGCATCTTCTAACTCCTCAGCTAAAAAAATTAGGCTGGAAAGATGCAAGCGACTTTTGCAGTGGCACGCGGACAATGTTCATGGCCATTGTCCGTAACATTCTGTTTACGAAAGAAGTGGAAGAAGTTTTCAACAAACAAAATGACAAGACTTATGCCACTTCATCTAAGGAAGCGAAAAAAGTTGTTCCAAGGGTTCAACGTGGCCATCATCCCTTTTCCGTAATGGTTTGGTGGAGGGTCTCCCACCATGGTGTCACATCCCTCCATTTCTGTGAAAAGGGCGTAAAAACTGGTGCAAAGGTTTACCAAAAAGATGTGTTGGAGGGTGTTGTGAAGGGTTTGACCAATACCCTTTTCAATGGACGTAGATGGATCTTCCAACAGGACTCTGCTCCTGCGTACAAAGCTAAAACCACGCAGGAGTGGCTCAGAGTCAATATTCCTGGCTTTATAGCAGCAGAAGATTGGCCATTAGGGAGTCCAGATCTCAATCCACTGGATTATGCTTTGTGGTCAGAATTGGAGAATATGGTTTGCAAGACTCCCCACAGAAATTTGGGAAGCCTTAAAACAGCATTAACCTCGATCCTCGATCTCAATGGAAATCTTACGTGCGGCTATAGCTCAATGGCCACACCGTTTGAAGGCTTGTGTTAAAGCAAAAGGCGGCCATTTCGAGTTAATACAATTTTTTTAATAACCAATAATATTGTCTTCTAGTAAATGAAATAATTTTGAATACAATATGAATATTGGTTTTTTTTATCGCGTTTTATATTTGTAACAGAACATATGGCAGGACTATGTATTTTAAATGCCGTAACTGCTTCTTCAGGCGTTGAAAAGCGTTAACGTTGTAATTTTTTTTCATGTGTATGAATATGTAGAAATCGTTGGATGCCAGATAAGGTCTGTATGGTTGGTTAACCGCCAATCCAACGTTTTGAATTCTTGAGAAGTCAATTGTTTAGGTCGGCCTGTAGGAACTCTAATGGTTTAACTTGTTTCTCCAAAGACTCCAACAAAACTAGTGGGGGCGTCCGATTGTGAGTTGGCGATTCTGCACTGTTCTGAAGGTATGATGGGGAAATGCCCGGTTTTTTCGACGAAATATTAGAATTTTTTTAAAGTCGAACAACTTTTGTTCAATTTAGCTTAGCTTAAAAAATCTACATAGTCGACTGCTGTTTTGTTTCTCGCTCATTCGTATAGATCTGCGATATGTCGATCTTATAGTCGATCTTACGGTCGCCTTTTGGAGCATCGCTATTGAATTTTTCCAACATTTCTCTGGATTAACAGCATCTTTCTCGAACGATTACCAATTTATTCGACATCCATCGGGAAGAACTTTTTTTGACTGTCAAATGGGCAAACAAATTAAATATGTGCGAGTTAAATTAATGCCTCGTAAATATGTCTGAATAACGTTATAAATCACGTGTCGATCTTGCGATATCAGTTGCGGTACAGTAGTGATATTACTTAGTACAAAACTGGTTCTGTGGCGGAGGGCGACTCTGAGAAACAGTATGTTCCGGGGCAGTGTTTTACTACTAAATATTGAAGTGAGGTGATCGACACTTTGTTGTTGGGATAATTCTAAAAAATTGGTTGAAAATGTTCACGGTGTAATCGTGATTTCGAATGCGTGGTGCATTTTTAATATCAAAATTAAGGGAATGGAATCGTCGAAACCAGAAATCCATGTGATTTGCTCTTACAGTTCTATGATAATAAATATTATTCACGTTTTCAACCGCCTGGCCTTCGTTTTCGCTGTAAATATAACATATTTCCCCTTTACTGAGGTTCAATTTCGACATGCGCTCTAACAATATAGAGTCAAGCAATAAAACAACTATCTGAGTAGTTTTATGAGTACGAAATCTTATCTTTCTAACGCCCTCTAGTCTAACCTAATTACGTTTATAAAAAGCGAGATACAGATTGCTGAAGCCAGCTTTTGGAATTTTACAATCATAATGTTTAATTTAATGTAATTACAGCGGTATTAACATAATTCGAAACTTAAATAGCAACCGTCGTACAACATATATTTTTTTGCGATGTTGCCGCGGAAACGACGATTACTACTGCACCAAAAAAATATTTGTGCGACCAGTTTTATTTTATCAGAACCATTTTAAAAAACTACTAATTTGCTGTTTGCGCAAACATTGTAATTAAAAATTGTTCACAAATTTATTTATAGGAAAAATATTGGATTTCTATACCGTATAGTTATACGAAAGTTCAGTAAGTTATAGTTTTGCTTCTTTCATTGAAGTATTTTTTGATAAGAATTTTGCAATTTAGCTCATCCTTCTGCGATTTCACACACTTTTGTGTCAACGCAAAAGGACGAAGGATGAAATTATACGTAAATCAGTTCGTCTTACTGAATTTTGTCTACTGGGTTTTGAATATTTTTATTCCACTTTTTGAATTTCGGTTAACTTTTATCTAAGACTCAAGTCACAACGGATTATTCGTAGTAAGCGAAAATGTAGTTTTCTGAAAACAAATTTCTCCTTTAAAAATCCACCAAACATCTAACTTACAACAAACTTTTCAGTAATGTCACTTGTTCAGAACAACAATTTAACTGAGGCAAAGCACGGTTATAACAACAAATCAGTGACGACGACGTATCGACCACTTATAACACGGCATTGATCTTTGTCACTCTCATTTGCCATTTCCTTTAGTCTAATAAGAATTTTTGGGCATAGTGCGCGTAATTTAGCAAGAGCTGTTGAAAATTATTCAATTTGTTCGTTTAAAGTGTTTTAAATTCCACAAAATGTGTATAAAAGTAACTAATTTACAAGTATTCATTAGTTTGTTATGAAATTAGTAAGTAAAATTCGGTAAATCGTCGTAAAAATCTAAATTAATTCAAGATGAGGGTCGGCCGTCTCGTTTGTCTTTTTCGGTAACGAATGTACGCATAGAAATGCAGAAATGGGAGAAGAGAGAAAAAGTCAATTGGAGTGCGTATTGTTGTTGGTGAACTCAATGCAATTTACTCTCATTTCTTGATGTCGTGTTGTTGCTATGTTGTTGCTTTTGTTCTGCACTTAAGAAGAAACAAAGTGTAGAAGAGATTAAATTAAAAGTGTGTGTGTGTGTGATAATAGGAAATATCGGTCGTCCGCACACAACAAGAATTTTTTGTTGGTAAGTTTCAAGATCAAATGTTAATCTTTTACATGCAATGTGACCATCTCTGTTTTATTTTGAGCCGAATTGCACTTCTGGTTAGTAAAAGTGATGACACTACGCAGATGGGCATAATCATAGAAACCAAAATCAAAGTTGGTTGAGAAGCCCATAGGTTATAGACTGTAAAGCAAAAAGTACGATTAAGAAAAATTAAGACTAAGCATAAATTTCTTACAACGACTGTCGGTTATAACGCCTTTATTTCACCGGAAAATATGCTCTTATAGCATTTGCATTTATGAAAATACTATTCTTTGGAATGATGTTCACTTTTTTCTGTTTTTTGCTGGGCAACTTATAATAATTATTAATAATTAAGACCAGTAGATTACAATTTTAATTGTCTTTTCTACGCTAAGAGTTGTTTGCTTATAAGAAATAAGCGACTTCATTTGACTGAAATTTTGGTGCTGTTTCTAGAGATGAGTTTACTTCTTGAACGGACCTACTGTACCGTATTGGACCAATTTTGAGCTAAAATTTCCAATAACTACGAAAGATTTTAAGGCAACATTTCATCCTCTTATCCCAAGTAGTGTGGCGACCATCTTGCTATCAACAGTCATACGGATGCACGGACGGACAGACATGCTTAAATCGATATTGATTGTTTTGTAATCGATATTGATCAAGACTATGTTTCTTTGATGGATTCTCAGTTGATTATTTTTAGATGCAGCAGGGGGAATGCCAATCTTAATATACCAGCATCCAATGGTATTTGGTATAATATTGTCAAGTCCCATTTTATTGCGAAATGCTTGGTGTAATTTTTATATCATAATAATAAATGATGTAATATAATATAATATAAAATAATATAATTTTATTAATTTCTTCTCTAATTGAAAATTACCATATGTAATAACTTTCGCCATAGACATTATGTAGCAATTTTGAATTAAACAAACTATATGAGGAATCTCAATTTTACACTCACGTGTCACTTGAGTAATTAGAAATACACTTGGTGGAAAGTATGGCTCACAGTTATGCGAAATTCATTCATTCATTTGCAATAATGAGATTTTTTTTAACGTTTTCCTTTTCAAGAGTTATACATATTCTTATTATTCAAGAATTATACTTATATACATGATTTTAGTTAATAGACACCGGAAAATAACCATAAAATCATAACATTTTTAAGGGCCCGATATAGTTGTGGGCACGGTTAGTGAAAAATACTAAGAATATTAATTATTGCTGAAAAAGCGGGCAAAGTCAAGAAGAGAGCTCACTTATTTGATGCTGAACCATTACATCGTCCACGGTTCTATGTCTGGCAAATACCCGATAGAAAGAAACTTGCCCATACTAGGAATAAAACTAACTTTTCAAAAATCATAATTTTTTCGAATATTTTACCATTTATACCCTAACTAAAAGCAATATAGGGTTACATTTTGTAGATCCCGGAAGGACAATAACTATTTCGATTTACGTACTGTTATAACGGATCATCCCACATGTTGGCGTGGTTATTGAATAATATATTAAAAAATATAATTTTATACTAGGAAAATAAGATCAGTACACATTATATGCGAAAAAAACATTTCTGACACCATTATGCGAAACATTGCCCAAGACGTTGTCATACATCCGAATTTATAGTGCCAATCTAATTTTGCGCCACCTTCATGTTTAAAAGTTGGTTGCTTAAAAATGTAAATTACTAGTTTTTTTAAGAAGGGATTCGAAAAATGATTTGAAAATATATTCAAAAATGTCTAAAATTTGTTAATTTTGTAACTCAATACTAAATATGTCAATGTTTCGGAAACTAGAAATTTAATCTTGAAAGAATTGCGGAGGAGAATCGTTAAACGGTATTCCGTCGAACTGAAAATTAATTTATTTTCCCGATTGAAACTTTGTTTTTAGGAATTTTACAGTCCATTAAAACAGTAATTGCGGCGATCCCGTAATGAATAATTTTCTGATCAGCGGTCGCATGTGCGACTTACTTAAATTTCTTATTGTATTTCAATTGGTGCGCCGCCCTGTATCAGCGATTTTTATTTGACGCTTTTTCCAAATATCTTAAAACTACAAAAATTTAGTCATTTGTATGGAATTTCGAATTTGTATTTTAAAGTTTTTTTTTTATTTGGTGACTTCTTTAAATTTCTTTTGATTCCCTGCGGTGTTAGCAGCCTTAAAACCTTAAAAAAGTTTTAATATGTCATTTCGACATATTAATTTTTTAGCCGTGTTAACGACTAGTGGGAAAAAGCTCCCCCTATCAGCCAAATTTAGGTAGTTTTCATGATTGCGTACTCGATATGTGGGCTGTTTTTATTTTAACGATTTTTGTTTGATGATTTTTTGTTAGATGTGGCTTTTTTGGCATCTCTGAAAAAGCCGAAAATTGTGGCATTTTTGTAGGCAGAAGCTCGGAATT
>JAHXMU010000111.1:241518-262711 GCA_019455685.1 Philornis downsi | reverse complement strand
GGTCCTTGAGCTTGCCAGTTCATTATAGGAAGCTTATATGCTATGTGTAATACACACTCCATACAACGGATCCATGAATGTAGCGGTGACATTCGAAAGGTTAAAGATCGTTCATCGACTTTTTTGTTTAAGATCACAGAAGGTTTATTTAGTTCACTCGGTTTCGATCCACATATGAAACATGTTTGAGAAGTTACAGATGATTGTGCAGTATAAATTTTACCGTATATCATAGTAAGCATAAAAGTAGACTCAACAAGAAAACTTTGTTCGCCATTTGTGATAAGAGTTGGAGGCAAATCTTTAATTTCTTGCTGTATTAAACTAACTTCTTGAGAAATTAACTCAGTGGACTCTTTGGCAAAAACAAACTTGATTGGACGACAATATCTTGCAGAAGAAAGTGCAGAATTCTGTCATACAATTATTTTTCTTTATGTAGAACTAAAATTCGTTTGAATAGGAACCATTGAGATTCTAAGTAAACTTTCATCTGCATGACCCTCCTCTGAGTAAAACTTCTGTTTATACTGCTTTTGCTGAGCCCCATCGCATTCTCATTTTATCAAAATATTAAGACGATTTTCATCAGCTTTCAGTTCAGCAATACCGAGTAAAACCTATTTTTGAGCCAAACAAAGCCTTTCAATGATATGATTCACTAGCGACTGCAGTGAACTTTTTGCATGCATCTCAGTGATTTCTGTTTCAGCTGGATAACATTTTTTCTTAGCTTTTTGAACATTAGTGTAGGAGGGCAAAAGATTTCTGCATTTTGTATTGAGTTTTATCTGAACTCAATGATGTTTCGACAAATTAGCATCAACCATTAAAGATAAGGCTTCATCGGGAGAAAGGCTCCCTAAAGGCTCAGAGCTAAATTTCTTGCATATATTTTTCATTTCCGTACCTTTACTGGATGAAGCTTCCGATAGATCTTTTACAAGACTGGCTGAATCTCGCTTTCCCATTTTGCGAAACACTTGCTCACTAGCTTTAATAATTTCTCGATGGTCAGTTGAATCTAAAAGGTTTTGGATTTTTCTTTTTTTCGATTTTTCACTACAGTCATCAAAGTTTTTCGGTTTTCTCCCAGTTTTTTTTACAACTTTTCGGTTGTACACTTTTAGGCAATATATACGGCTCATCAAGCCAAATTGGATTTGATGTTAAGAAACGGTCACGATGTCTTCCATTTTTTTATCCATTTTTCGGCTAGCTTAAAACAAATAACATTTATGTTTGCATTAAGATTTCTTTTCACGTCTTTTGGTATATCTTGAAGAAAATATATAACCATTATTAATGCCAATAAGGCGTCTTTGCGATGTATTTTGGGAGTTTTTATCCATTCTTCAAAAATGTCCTTTCTCGAAAGAGTCATACAGGAAAAGTGAAAAAAAAATGTGACAGTCGCAAAAATGTGCGAGATGTTTTTGATTTACCTTTAAGCGAATACTTGAAAGATTAACCAAAATATAGATTTACACCGGAACTATCCGGAATAAATAGCTTTAACTCTACTTGAAAAAAGGAAATATTTTATTTTTTGCACTTTCTGAACTATTCACAAAAAAAAAAAAAATTTTTGGAAATATTTAAATGAAAATTGTAATATATTTTCTTGAAATAAAGTTTAATAATAATAATAATAAAAAATATGACAATAAAATCACCGTAGACTTGTTAATCATAGAACAAAGTTATACAAATAATTCGCTTCTCTTTGAAATCTAAATGCACCTGTTGACAACAACTGAATTTAAAGCTCAATTTTTCCTAATCAGAGCTAAAAACAAGCAAACAAAAACTGAATTACAGTTACCTATTGTATTAAGAAGCTCATTAAATGATCAGAAGGAATGTTGTCAGACGTTTTTTGTTTTTAATATTTTCTAGCAAGATTTGTGAATTACCACAGTGTGCAATGTTTAAAAATTGTCGATATAACAGAAAAGCTTTAAACTTAAATAAATTGTCAAATTGGCTTTCCGTTGCTCGAATTTAAAAGACGTGATATGGTAACGTTGCTTAAATATTTTTCCAATATAAATGAATTTTTAAATTTTGTTTGAAATATTGGAATACTAATACTGTGAATCTGTCTTACGGGATAGTATTTTTATGAATTGAACGTAAAACAGAAACCGCAGTACTTTGACACACATTGTAGGCTAGAAAATAATTTATGTTATGTGTAATTAATTAGACAATTTCAACACCATTTTCTGCATCTCTAAATCAACATATACTAAGATTTTACTAGGCATATCCACTAGTAAAATACGCTTCATTTTATTCCCCTTTTTTTATGGGTTTTTAATGAAATTCATCTATCAATTTTGTAGTTCCTTATCTCCTTACAGCAACGTCAATGCTGCACTACATACTTCATTGAATACCTCATATGCGAATGGAATATTCTTTTCTTATTCACATCACATTCAACAATTCGCGTTTAAATTCAAAATTTTCATATTGGATTTTTTCATATCGCTCTTAAATTTTCTTTCCATATTCCGCCCACGTAATCTCGTAGCTTTGCAGTTTGCATAAATAATCATTCAACAGCAAAAGAAGAGCACCGAGTTCTGTTTAGCAGTCTGGTCGGGACGGGTGATTTTGCTGCTGCTGATTCGACATGAAAACGATTCTCGTGCGTTGCAAAAAAGGAAACGCTTAGAATTTTGTTAAATACTTGCTAATGCGATCATTTCAAGATTAAGTCACCGCAAAAACTGTCTTCGTGTTGGCGATCACAAACGTTGTTCATACGTTCGTATGTAAATGCTTACGTATTCGTAGTCGTCATAACTTGTTGCCAATTCAGGCTGGAATTGTTGATGAAGATATCTATTTTAGGCGATTGATATTACAAATATGTAAAATTCTATTTTGTTATTGGTTGATGAATAATCAAGTCTCTCCCTACACGTGAATTAAGATAGGTCTTTATACTACGTAAAAGATGCATACAGATTCGTAGTGTAATTAAGTAAACTCAAACAGAACCATCATAGTTTTCTGTGTGGACACTTTAGTGTGCCCTACTTTTGCGTTCGAAAAATTAAATCCATTTTTTCATATATTCACTGAACTATTGCCCGTTATTTTAATATTTAATTTAATTTAAACATTAATTTAATCTGTAATTTGACGGGCCGTTGAATGATAGATTTCATTCACTGCATAATATTTTTTACTAAAATATTAAATCAATTTTTTATTGACCAAAGAAAATAAATCAAAAAATCTATATTTTTGCGAAATTTTGTTTTATTAATCCTTAAGAGTAACTGCTCCCTCAACAGACGAAGCTCATGATGTGCATGGCAAAGCACTATGATTTTGAACCTTCCCATGTCTTTTATCAGCTTCTTTAATTTTCCTTCTTATAACTTCTAATCCCCGCAAAAAAGGACACCGGAGCAAAATTGAACAAGGATCATAAGTTTGATTTAAGTACTCGCCCACCTTGGATTGCAATCCATGCTTTCGACGTACCAACTTATCGCCAGATAGTCGTCCTGGCAAAACGGATTTTCTTATATTAGCTGCGCAACTAAGTTCTCGCTGTTTTTTTCTTTATAAAAATGCAACTTTATTATGAAAACATATTTACAAATGATGTAGAGAAAGTGTTGCCCATTGCTAGCTACTCGAAATTCGTCACGGTAAAACTGTACGTCTTTTGAGGTTATTCGCGAATCTAGTTATTCCTTGATGTCGTCATATGAGTGGAACTGCTGGTCAGCCAGACTGTGTGCCATCGAACGGAATAAGTGATAATCGGATGCGCAATATCTGGAGAATATGGCGGATGGGGTAAGACTTCCTATTTCGGCGTTTCCAGGTAGGTTTTTTTCCTTGGCCACGCGCGGCCGAACGTTGTCATGAAGAAACGTCATAACCACCGAGTGAGAAATAAGCTTCATTGCTGAATAAAATTTCGATGTTCGATTGAAAGCCTACGTTTGAATCGCCATTTTTGTAGTAAGTTTTAACTATTTTTATGCATTCTTCGGTTGTTAAACAATCTATGTTCGTAAATGACAAATCTATCACTAAATAAATAACACTTCAGATGACAGGCATTTAACAGCTGACAGCGTTGCCAGACCGGCGGTTTTGAAATCTTCTTCTTTTTGCGTGGCGACTGGAATAGACATTCTTATCTATTATAGGCCGTCCGTAGAAAATAGTTCAAAGCCTCCGGTCTTCTTCTCCAATTCGTCACACCAAGTTTCGATAGTATTTCAAAAGCCTGGTCCTTTCAACGGAGTTTTGGTCGTCCTCTTCTGCGCCGCCCATCGAGTTCATTGAAACCACTAAATGGATATTCCTGTATTATGCTCAACAAAACGTGGTATGTGATGGATAGATGACTATTCTAGCGATAGTTGGTGGTGGATTTTGTGAGCGGATTTGACTCCTTGATAAGTTCTTTGTTATATTTATGTTGTATTGCGAAGTTGAAATGATTTCATGGTAACTTTATTATAATGTTGGCTTTCATTCAAAACAACCTTCCTTAAAACTATGCTTTAAAAGCATTGAAATGTTGTTCCTTTGGCATGACTTTTATTTACAAGTGTTGTAGACTTTTTTTTAGCTCTTAAGATGTGTTGCCGTTTTTAAATAAGTTTTCGTTTTATTTCTTTTTTCCAGATTTAATTGAAAAATGCTGACAATTGAATATGATCCTGGCTACGTTGATTTTTTCATCAATAACTAAGGTAAGGCTGATAATTTTTACAAATTTTCTATATTTTTTTTTCAACTACTCGGTCTCTTTTATAAGGTTTGTTGAGTACGAATAATTCAACTTTATTGTTCAGACAATATTCGAGATTTTTTTTAAACAGTCCTCTTACGAGGTTTATTTAGAATTCTGTACAATATATAACAATATAATATTTGGCGTCAGAGTCAGAGAGCATTACTGAGGCATGCTGCTGTACGCTAATAGACAATACACAATTTCAAGCAAAATATATTAACAAATGAGTTCTGTTAATTAATTAGTTAAGAGTTCATAATTTTTTAAAAACATTGGAATTACATAAGAAGCATCTGCAAATTTTGTTTTAGGTAATCCTTCACTTTCTTTTTAAATGTGGATATATTATTTATATTTTTAATGGTCATTGGTAAATTATTGTTTTCAAAACTATCCAAATATTCTATACGCTGTTTAGTGGTCTCTAATCTGCACCTCACAACTTTCAAATTATTAAAATTTCTTGTGCGAAAATTAGTTAGATATTTTGCAAATTCAATCATTCTGCATCCGATTTTATTTAAAGATTTGTATACATACGAATACATAACACGCTGATGCAGATGTATTCCACGAATAGGCAATACAGGAATGTTTATACTCGTATCCTCATAGAGCGATAAGGTTGGGTATGCGATGGGTAAATCAAAAATATTTTTAAGTGCCTTATTCTGCATGCGCTGTAAACCTTTTAAAGCAACAGTATTATTGTGACCATATACGATTGACAAATAATTTAATTGACTTTGAACGAGTGAGTTGAAAGCAAGTAGCTTAGTAGCTTCTATTCTATTCTATTCTATTTAAAACGTATTTTAATTTATATAAAATGCCAATAGCAGGAGAAATTTTATTCTTAACATTGGTGACATGATATGGTGATATGACTTTCCCAGGTTAAATTACTTTGTAATGTCACAATCAGGTATTTCACTTCAGAAACTTCCGTGATTGACATACCACCAACAAAAATATTGAAATTGTTTTCCATTCCATGCGAGCGTGATCTAAATCGAACTAGTTTAGTTTTGGTTGTGTTGAGTACTAATTTGTTTATTCCCACAAACTCAAAAATTAATGATATGCCAGCTCCATCATGGTTTTTAAAGCCAAATCATATTTATATGGATAAAATAAACACATATCATCTGAAAACATATACAACCGGTCATTCAACTTCAAACTAATTAAATAATTTAAATAAATAGAAAACAGAAGTGGTTCCAAGGCACTGCCTTGCGTCACTCCTGATTTTACATGAACTAATTCACTCTTTGCCTTACAAATTGTTTTCTGTCACATAAACAGTTTTTCAAGAGTTGTAATTCCTTGACGACAATTCTATAATATGATAGTTTTTTCAGCAGTACTCGTATATCATGATCCACAAGATCGAATGCCTTAGAAAAATCTAAAAACAAGCCTGCAACGCCATAAAAACCACTATTCAAATCATCACAAATAAAGTTTACCACATTGATCACAGCTTCGTCAAATCCACATCCTTTTCTAAATCAAAACTGGTTGTATAAACCTTCAAGTTTATACTAAATTTTAAGTTTAATGAATTAATTTTGAATTTAATGAAAATATGAAATTTTAACATTATAAAAGATAACGCTCTTATTAAGTTATCTAAAATTAATCTAAGTAATTATCGATAAATATCCCAATGATTATTGTGAATAATTTACTGTAAGCTGGAAAAAATATAAAAAAAGGAAAATGGAAAATCCAATGTTACCAGCAAAGTTGCCAATTCAAAATCAGCCACTTTTGCAGCACAACTCGCATGGTGAGCATCTCAATTTTAGAAAATAAACATATTGAATTAACTTTAATTCATTTGCATTTTTTGTATCTCTCCCTTTTTTTATATATGTTATATATATTAAATCTTAAATTTAATTGTATAATTTCTATACCCGCCAATTCTTTTGCTCAGAACTTACTGCCCGGTACGTAAGAATTGGCTCTCAATTAATCAACTTTAAACCAATCCCATATACAATCCACTATCTCTCTACTAAGTTGTATCACAACAACACCGCCAGAGATTAAACCTGGATTAATCTCTTATCAAAACCAGTACACTGCTAATGGTACATTTGTATATTAATTTTGATTTAAGTAACCCAACAACTACTTATGCAATAATTTTTCAAAAATTTTGTCTATTACAGACAAGATTGCAATGGGATGATACTCTTCCACAGACATAGCTTTCGAAATTTTCGAAATAGGACTAATTTTACTAATTTTGAGACTATCAGGATATTTTGCGCTTGCAATTATTCTACTAAAAATGTCCATTAATACTGGAGACAAATAGTTATTGCATTCAACTACTATTTTCGACATAATACCATCATATCCCGGCGCAGCATTAATATTAAGATCATTAATCACGTCCATACACTCATTTTCATAAAAAGAAGATTTCGTTCGTTTCGTAAAGATTCCGTTGTTCATTATATGAAAGTTATACCGTCCTTAGTCTGGTAAATGATGGTGTTTCGCTCATCAGATTGGACGACAGCTGATTCGGATTCGGATGTTGTTGAATACGATTCATGTATCTAGCGGAGTATTTTTGGACTTCTTCCTTAATGAAGGGTGTTTTTAAGTCTCTATGCAATTGTTTGTTCGAGAAGTATCTGGGTGCACCGGCAATGGTTCGCAGTACACACTTTGGATTGAAAGCGTTGCAATATTTCAAGGGGTTTGCTACAGTCCCTCATAACTGGATTTCATATGTCCATATGGGCTTTAAGACACATTTATAGATTTTTAATTTGTTATCTAGGGATAATTTGGATTTGCCATTCAAAAACCAATTTAAGGATCTTAGTTTGAGCCCCAAGGCCAGTCTTTTTGTAAATATATGTTTTCTCCAAGTCAGTGTTCTGTCCAAATAAATTCCTAGATACTTTGCATCATTTGCTTGAGGTATTTCAACATTATTAATAGACACGGAGAGGCAACATCCTCTCCGAAGTGTAAACGTTACCTAAACCGATTTCGTTTCGTTTGCCTTTATTCTCCATTTCTGCAGCGATTTTGTTATGGTATCGAGATGATTTTGCATATTTCTAGATGCTTGATCCTGGTTGACGTCAGTGCCAAGAACAGCCGATAAGAGTCCCTTCTTCTGTGGGTAGATCCGAAGTGAAAGTCAGATATATAGGCGAGGTGGGACCAATAATGCTGCCCTGAGGTACTGCCGCATGCGATTTAAGCATGTCAGACATGTCTTCGCCGAGTTTAACAAAAAAAGGTTCGTTCCGATAAATAAGATTTCAGAAAAATGAAGAAATTCGTGGGTAACGTTATACTCGTGTATTATTCAATTATTCAATCATACACTATTCATATTTCTCTCCCACATACTCTTCATGTTCACATATTTCATAGTCACCAATTACATTTGCCGGTTGGTATTTAGAGACCTGTTAAAATTGGCGAATGATAATAAATACTACGGGCCATTGACATATTTGCGCAAATTTTAACAATTTCACGTAAATGACTAACATTTTTGAGAGTCGTGTGTGAATATCTTACTCCTCCTCCTTTCAAAGAAGAGACCCTTCTCCCTGCTCCAAAATGTTTGTTGAATAAATTATTACGATGGGGACCGGCTTGAAAGCATAACTACTTAAATGAGTGGTGGGCGCTTACCAGCGTCCACAAATGAGTAATTAACAATTCCTCACCGCTTCTCAAATTGAACGCAAAAAAAACCCATTCAAAGCTTGGCCGTGTAAAAAATTTTTGTGGCTCGATGGGGTTTTTCTTTTGCTCAAGTAGCATTTGATAAAAAATATGAACTTTGGATAAGAAAAAAAAGTAGTATAATAAACAAAAAACTTAATAATTGAAGATTCGACACTCTTAAAAACAAAGCAAATACGATGCCACCTCCAAATCAACCATCAGCCACTCATAATGAGTGGTGAAATTTAGGGGGACTTCAAATTGAATTGAAATTATGATTAACAAATTTTCTGCTGTACGATCACGATGTTACGATAATAATCGAAATGAAAAGGAATTGTACGTTGTCGATGTTATTGAAATGTACTGCAAATGACTGCAAACTTCAGGTTGTCTCTTACACTTACAGGGCAATGGCGACTATGGTGGTTCAGAAGGTGCGTCCGATTACATGACCCACAGAGTGACGGACTTAAAATGGGGTTTGCCATTGATACGATAAGACCGATGATTGTTGACATTTAACGACTTTTTAAATGTGGATTTTGTCTTTAGTGTTGCCTGTACGCATAAGGAATGGCCAAGAAATGTTGTATTCATACATGGGCACATGGTTCAAGTTCGAAAATGTGTTACCGACCCTACAATTACTAATTCTTCTATAATTTGGTTTGACAGGATGAAGGCCAAATGTCGGAATTTGTATAAATATTTATTTGGCTTTTAAAAAGCAACAGTTAATTGAGGCTAAATTACATTTTAGTTTTAAGAGGAGACGAAATCAAAAGAGAAAATATCGAAATTAATGTTCTAGAATAAAAACCTGACAACTGATATAAAATACAATTAACGGGGATCATAACGTTAATTATAATTAATTATTTCTGAATTGTCGTATATTTATATAAAATAATTGAAACCAACTTTGGTTTTTTCAGTAATTTTTTTAAAATTGTTACCCTTTATATGGTAATTCAAAGCAATGGCAATAATGTTAAAAAAGAACATCCTAACTGATATTATCTTTTAACAAAAAGCCCTAATTTTGACCACGGCTATTGAAAAGTGCTAGTAGAAAGGTATATTGGGAACATGTGTGGACCAAACATGGTTTATATTCACACAATACTGGGAGGTCAGCAATACATCTGAGAAAGTAGAGTGATTCCAAGAATTACAAAAGGGAAGGAAAGAGCAATAAGAATAGAGAAGACAAAGTAAAAAAGAAATGAGATATAAGTACGGCGTGTCCCAACAAGTACGCAGATTTAAATGACTGATGCAGCAATTGAATTGTTTCTCTGGGTGTGGCGCCGTCTTGTTGAAACCACATGCCCTCCACATTCATTTCTTCAATTCTAGGCACGAAAAAACTGGTTATCATTTCACGATATTGAATACCATTGACTGTTTCCGCTTGACATGCCTCATTTTCATAAAAAAAGGTCCAATGATTCCTCCAGCCCAAAATCCACACAGTGACACGTTGAGGATGAATTTGCTTCTCGTGAATCACTCGAGGATTTTCCTCACCCCAAATGCGACAATTCAGCCTATTGACGAAGCCATCAAGATGGAAATGGGCCTCGTCACTGAAGATGGTTTTATGGGCAAAATCCGCATTTTCCTGTTGTGCCTCCAATACCCAATTGACGAACTCCATTCGCTGTCCATGGTCAGCTGGCTTCAGTTTCTGAGTCAATTGAACTTTGTATGCGTGAAGATGCAAATCTTTCGTCAAAATTCGCTGCATATTGGATTTGGAGACATCAATTTGCTGAGCTCGGTGTCGAATTGAGGTGGATGGAGTTTGAGCGACATCATCACGTACAGCTGCGATATTTTCGGTCGATCGATCTCGTCGAAGGCACGTTGTTGTCTGTACATCACTAACAGACCCAGTTTTGGCAAATTTATCCATTAATCTCTTTACAGTTGTCTCTTTTGGAGCATTATTGTGACCCCAAATTGATCGCAATTTGCGAACTGTAGCGTCAAAACTTTCACCATTTTGGTAAAACAATTTCACAATGAGAATGCGTTGTTCATTCGTGTAGCGCTCCTTTTTTACTAACTTCGTACCTTTTGCTAGCAAACAATAACAATTGTTCAAATGTTAAACAATGACACTTCGAATGGCGCCAAATTTAACTCTTGCGTCCTTGCTGGGACACCCTTCATAATACAAGGATCCTCCCCGAGGAAATGTGAAAGAATGACGTCAGAAATAAGAAATTCTTTACCATCATCAGTTAGTCAAATAAGATCACATACAAATTCTACCAGAATAACTAACTCAAGTGAGGAGAGTGATTCAAGATCGTTCATAAAACTTTATTCCATGCACTACTGTCGCCTTTTTGCCATACAGCGCCAAAATAAAAATGCTTTAAAGTTCCCTAAATATGACTTTGATATTCGATAGTTAGGTTAAAGCTGAAGTAGGCTATAATTTTCTGTTTATCAGAAAAAAAATTGAAGCGTGTGATCCTTTTTCAAAATAGATTTCTTCTTTAGTTTAGAGAGAAAGACGAAATTTCTCAAAATTCTTTAACGTAATCAAACCAACAAAATTCAATATAACTGAGATCACGAATGCCCATTTCATCTATTTAACTGGCCATAAATGTTACATATATATGAAGCATTCATTTATTACACAAGCAGAATTCTTTCATCACTGTAATTTTAACATGATATTTTCCTAAATATTTTCATTTGTCTTTACACTTCAGTAGATTTTATATTTTATGGCTAAATTTGGTCATTTTGCAAATCTTTTTTCAACTTAGTATTTTTACAGGACCTTTAATGTTAAATTCGAAACCTTATTTAGTATTTTACGTTTATGTAATTTTCATTTTCAATTTTCCCTTACTCTCATATTAAAAGTAAAAATTTTCACTGCTGAAATTGTTACAATTTGCTATTTCTTTTTTTTTTTCTGAATTATATATATGTATAGTACATATAAAGGACTATTCATTTAACGGTTTCAAAACTGCAAGGCCGTCAGCTGTTAAATATCTGTCATCTAAAGTGTTATTTATTTAGTGGAAGGTTTCCCATTTACGAATATGGATCGTTTAACAACCTAAGAACGCATAAAAATAGTTAAAACTTACTACAAAAATGTTTATTCAAACGTGAGCTTTCAATCGAACAAAATTGTCTTCCGCGATGAATCAAATTTCTCACTCGGTGGTTACGTCAACAAACATAATTGTAGCATATGGGGCTCGGGGTACCTAGAAGTTATAGTGGAAAAGACATTGCATCGGAAAAAGGTGACTGTATGATGCGCATTATGGTTTAGAGGCGTCGGACCGTATTTTTTCGAAAACTACTTTGAAAGAATCCACTACTACTGCAACCAATCCAGAGGTCCATTTAATCAAAATCATAACTTTATATGCGTTTTATTTAGCTCTACTTAGAACCGAAAAATTGATAACGCTATATACAGGGTGCCCGTCGGGAAGGTATACTACTTTGTTTTGTCGCCATTTTGGTAAACGTTAGTCTTGACAGTGCATTTTTGGCAGTCATAAAGCAGAGACGTGACAAATTTATTATGGGAATATATTTGACAAAACAACGTGTTTTAATCGTTAAAACATTTTATTAAATCAATCATCGATTACTGTGACGATGAGAAAGTTACGCCAAGCATGAACCACAACGTACTGCAAAATTGGCTGCAAACATTACTGCTGCTCAAGAAAGTGTTCAAAACCTTCCATCAACCTCAATTCGGCGCCGTGCTCAGGAGTTTGGTCTTCAAAGATTAATTGTTTCCATTTAAGATTCAGTTGACACAAGAGCTTCTTCCACAAGACCGTTTACGCCGCCGTATAAATGGCAATAGGATGTTACAGCTCGCCCATGACAACCCCGATTTTCATAAAAAATCGTAATGAGTGACGAGGCACATTTTCATTTGAATGGATATGTGAATAAACAGAATAATCGGTTCGGGGCGATGGAAAACCCTTAAATTATTCATCAGTTACCTTTACATCTATTAAAACCGACAGTCTAGTGTGCAATTTGGTCAGGAGGAATCATTGGACTTTACTTCTTTGAAACTGAAGACGGCGTAACGGTAACTGTGAATGGGGAGCGATATCGTGATATGATTGAAAACTTTTTAACGCCACAACTGCATGCTTTGGGCTTGATAAACATGTGGTATCAACAAGACGGTGCCACATCGCATACAGCGAGGATTACAATGGAATTACTGCGAGACCTGCTTCCACAACAAGTTATTTCAAGAAATGGTGATGTTTATTGGCCTCCCCGGTCGTCTGATTTGACTGCTGCGGACTACTTTTTGTGGGGATATCTGAAAAGCAAGGTTTGCGCAAACAAACCAGAAACGCTTGAGCAACTCAAACAAAATATTCGTGGTGAAATTAATGAAATACCGTAAATGTAATGCAATGAAAAATGTGCTCAAAAGGGTTCGCATTTGTGAGGCTAACAGAGGCTGACATTTGTCTGATATTGTATTCCATATATAATTGCCGAAATAAATAAAACATTCACCAATATAAGATTCATTTTCTTTCAGTTAATCAAAAATTATAAACAAACAAAGTAGTATACCTTCCCGACAGACACCCTGTATATATTATATTATAGATTTCAATTATGTTATTCTTTCATTATATCTTACACTTACCCATTTCACTGGCAATGACATCACTTTCATCATCATCACCATCAGCATCATCTTTGTCATCCATTCCATCACTGTGAGTCAATGTAAAATTGGCCGCTATACCGCTAAGATTTCCATCCAAAGTGCTGTATTCCAATATAGCCTCATTATCGAATAGTTTCAAACTATAGTTGACTTTATCTTCGAACACTGAAGCAATTTTACCCTCCAAATTGTTGGGATCATGAGCATTCTTCTCACTGCCCACCGCTAATAGGTTATCTTGTACATCACAATTATCCTTAAGGCTGCAAGTGGCCGGATTCGTAGCATCTAACGAATGGCCTGAATTGCCGAGGCAACATAAAGCAGCGATAAACAGGAATATTGAGCCAATACCCTTGTTACGCATTGTGATTTTTATTAGTCTTTTTTTTTTGCTATTTTGTTTAATCCTTTAGTTACTATATTAAACTGTTAGTTTGTTTGTTTTGTTTCTCACATTCGTTTAGAGTTGTTTTCGCATATTTGCATAGCCAATTTTTATTTTTAGTTCTGTTTTGATATTCTGGAAAATTTATGTTAATTTCAGTTTTTTTCTCGTTGTTTTTCCGCACTTTTCCACTATAAGAAATGAATTAATTTGTTATGAAAAAGAAATATTATAAAACGAGATTAATTCTTTTTTGATTTCTATTTCAGTTACAGGTACAGGTTTTTCTTTTTCTATTTCTCTTCTTAAGCCGCCATGCAAATGATGTAAAATGTATTGTGGCTGTCTTGATAACTGCAATTTTTATTAACTTCGTTGTGAGAAAATGTTTGATATCACATCTGTTATACGAGTATATTCATGAATGATAACAGGTTATGATCAAATTCTATGCAAAATATTAGGAAGGAAATTGAAGTCAACGAAATGAGAGCATAGTCGTGAGTTTGTCACTTCCTTTATTACAACTAGAATTAGCCATCTGAGACGGAAAAAGGATATTTATTCCAGACAATCCGTCCTTCAGTATGTCTGATGAAAACACAAGGCCGGGCCGCTTCAGCTAGGAATCTAAAATATTACACCAAAATGACTTATAGTCAATGACAAGTTTTACTTTAAAATTGCGAAACATTATTTCACAGCCAACTCTATTTGTTCAACATTTGCTTAACTTTTTCGACTTTTGCTTAACTTACTTAAAGGCAGAAAAGGAATGGAAAATGGAAGTAAATAGAAATGGAAAGAAGTTACTCTAATTTGTGTACTTTTTTACAGGCTTTCCTTAATTGGGGTCGTGGTTTCTAGAGAATAAGAATAAGAAATGATCTAAGTCGCTTTAGCCACTCCCATTTATCTAAGGACTAATCGGCACTTTGGGTTGCAGTCCACGAAAGTAAGCATAACAGTTTTTGCTTCGTCTAATTTAAAGCCATTTTTAAATAGTTTTTTCTCTTAAATGAAAGACCTTTTTGTGTTCATCGTATTTACATATTAGTATTCCATTTATAACAGCAAGATTGCATATGATACTGCCGATAGGAACCCATGTTGAAGTGTATGTAGGTGTTGACTCAACCCAACTTTGTAGCGTCTGCCCGGGACCTGTTGTTTTTAATTTTTCTTTCATTGAGAAATTTAAATAACCTGAAGGAAGATCAATATTTTGAAATCAAAATAATGAAAAATGATCAAAATATGCAGACGGTTTTACTGTTTATTCGCTTATTATAAGCATTTGATAGATATGGGAATGATCTTTTCTTGCTCATATAATATTTGAGGGGCTGTTATAATTGTGATTGATTATGAATTTTTGCTGGAAACCCACATTAAGTCGACATATTAGCTATTAGAAGCAGACGTTTTTAACACAAAAAATTTAATGTTTTAAATTTCTTCACATTTTTCTTTGATGGCAGCAATGTACGGTGTTACTGTATAGATACGAGGACGGTTTCATAAGTATAGACGTATACATGACGCATAGATGGCGCCAGTAGTCTGAAAAAAATTATCTTCGTGAAATATAGCAACCTTAAAAAAATATGCTTTAAGTTTCAAGGCGCCACTTTGTCTAGTATTTCCATTTAAACCTACAAAATAAACGATCTCAGTGAATTTGTAAATATGGGAAAAATTGGTCATCGTTGTGTAATTCAATATTACCATTTGAAACGTCTCAGTCCAACTAATATTAAAGCCAAGCTATATTCTACTCTGAGGGAGTCGGCTCCTCCGTTTACGACTGTAAAATATTGTGTGGCTGAGTTTAAAAGAGACTGTACGGCATGGAAAAAATTGGTCACCGTTATGTAATTCAATATATCCATTTGAAAGGTTTCAGTCCAGCTAATATTAAAGCCGGGCTAGATTCTACTCTGGGGGAGTCTGCTCCTTCATTTACGACAGTAAAATATTGGGTAGCAGAGTTTAAACGAGGCCATACGTGTTGCCAAGACGAACACCGTAGTGGTCAACCTCTAGGATTGTCCATGCTAGACACGGTTAAGAAAATCCACGGAATGGTGGCGGAATGATCGTCGGCTGAAAGTACTTGAGCTAGCTGAAATGATAGGCATTTCTAAAAGCGTTATACATGGTATATTGACCGAAGATTTGAGGATGAGAATGCTCAGATGGGTGCCGTGCTTGCTTTCCGGAGAGCAATAACAGTGTCGTAAAGATGTTTCAGTAGAGTATTTGGCGATGTTTGAACGCAAATAAGCCGAATTTTTGCGTGGATTTATAACCATGAATGAGATATGGGTGGGTTCACCACTTCAGACAAAGCAACAGTCAAAGCAGTGGGCTGGAATGGAAGAATTGTGTCCAAAGAAGGCGAAGACGGTTCCATCTGCAGGCAGGGTCATGGCGTCTGTTTTTTGGTATGCCCATAGGATTATTTTTATTGGTTTTCTTTAAAAAGGAAAAACCATCAACGGCGAATATTGTGCTAACTTATTGCAGCGTTTAGTTGATGGAGTTATTGAGAAAAGGTTGCATTTGGTAAAAATGAAAATGTTGTTTCATCAAGACAATGCTCCAGTTCATACATCCACTATTGCGATGACCAAAATTAATAAATTAAAGTTCGAATTGCTTCATCACGCACTTTATACGTCAGATTTAGCTCCCTAAGACTACTTTCTATTTCAAAACTTGAAAAAATGGTTCAGTGGTGAAAGAATGAAGAGGTGGAGTCTGCGGTTGATGGCTACTTTGAGCAGTTTGACAGTTCTTACTATAGACAGGGAAGAAGTGTATCGAGCTAATAGGAGATTACTTTGAAAAACAAAGACAAATTTTCCCATCTGTTTTGTGTCTTCTTTGTTAGGTCGGCTAATTTTCAGAACGCTTTCATACAAAAGGTGCAATATCAGTTCATAATTTTTTTCTAAAGCAAGCTGCTAAAAATATGCTTTTTCGATGTATTTAATTTATTATTTCAATTATGTTTCCGACTTGAAAAAACTAATTACCACAGCAAAAATTATTGATAACATTCATGGTCAAGTAATGGGCTATCTCATAATAAAATTGTCTAATATCGGTGTAGTTTAAGAAATGTTTGATAAAAGATTGAGAAATTTGCGTGGTGGTGTGAATGAGGAAGCTGACTTGGAGTTTCCGGTTGGTATTTGAAAACTATCGCATCTTACTGAATGTAATATTTTAATATTTCACCGCGCTATTAGAATGTTAAAGATTATTCTGCCTGATCAGATTGATGTTATGTGTGCGGCTTTAGACCCGATAGATTTGCAACTGGCAAGATGTTGAAAGTACTCTGTTTTTCCTGGAAAAGATTCAGGAAAAACAGATCGATATATATTAGGTTTTATCTTTGACAGCCCCATATTGCAAAACCTGTATGAAGTCATAGCCGAGTTTTTGCGTCTTTGTAGGATGACACTGAACGACACAAAGTCTTCACTAAAGAAATGGGAAACCCTGTAGAACAAACTGGGCTTTAGGCCTCTTGTCAGCCTTGTATATGCTGATGATACTGCTGTTTCTATGCGACAACTAAGTGATGTTGCTGTAGCCTTCTCCAGCCTTGAGGAGCAAATTTTTTAGCGGTAGACGTGGACAAAACCAAGTTATTGGTTTCGACAAGCAAAGAGTATACGTAAACCGTGACAGCTATAAATTATTCTACCTCTGCTCAAACGTGAATAAAACTAACTCATCAGCCGGAAAATTAGGAGCGCTCTCTTGCCATACAGGCCATCTGTTTCTGCACACGACACGAGCGAATGAGCCGGTGTTGCGAGTGCTCGAATGCGAGTACAGGATTATCCATTTAGTGGATTCAAAACCGCCGGTCTGGCAAGGCTGTCGGCTTTTAAATACCTGTCATCTGAAGTGTTGTTTATTTAGTGAAAGGTTTGCCATTTACAAATATGGATCGTTTAACAACCGAAGAACGCGCAAAAATAGTTAAAATTTACTACAAAACTGATGATTCAAATGTGGGCGCTTTTCGTGCATTACGGGCTGATTACGGACGTCATAATCGACTTACTGTGCAAGGAATTGCCAAGATTATTAAGAAATTTGAAGAGATTGCCGCACTGCCGAAAATATGGCGTTTGTTAGTGAAAGTGTTGCGGATAAATCGAATTTCTATTCAGAGCGCTATGGCCATGTGACAACGGACTTTTTTTAGCCTGCAAATCAGCTCATCAGTAACGCAATATATGGGGCCTGGAGAACCCAGAAGTGATGGTGGAAAAGCCACTGCACCCGGAAAAGTGATTGTTTGGTGCGCATTATGGTCTGAAGGTATCATTCGGCCGTATTTTTTCGAAAATGACGCTGAATGAACCGTTATTGTCAATTCAGAGCGCTATGGCGGTATGATAACCGAAATTTTTTTTACCAACGATTGAAGATTATGAATCGGTCGATATGTGGTTTCAACAAGACGGTGCCAGGAGGCACACAATATGACCGATTTTGGCTTTGTTGCATGAGAAGTTTACAGAAAGTGTAATTTCACGCTTTGGCAACGTCAGGTGGCCACTAAGATCATGCGATTTGATGCTGTTAGACTTTTTTTGGGACTACGTCAAAAAACGTTTTTATGCGGATAATCTCCAAACGTTCGAGCACTCGAAAACAAATATTCTTCAAGTTATCGCCGAGATACCGCCCGAAATGCGCACAAAAGCGGCCGAAAACTACCTCACAAGGATCCACTACCGCAAACAATACAGAAGCGGTCTTTTAAGCGACATTGTATTCCATACATAATGGCAAGGTCCAAGCATTACAATGCAATACAAGTTTCATCGAAATCATGGTTTTTTAGGTGTGTTTTACTTAACTTTATTTCAACTTTATTCGAAACCGCAAAGTGGGTAAGCTGGTAGGTGGACTAATTATCGTTATTAAAGAGCATTGACGGCGTGAATTGAGAGCTGAGTGAGCTGTATATTTCCATCGATACGGCCAAAAATATCAGATAGAGTCTAAAAATCTATGAACATCAAATCAATCAATCCAAATCTCTGTTAGAAGGACCAGGCTTTTGAAATGCTGTCGCAATGTGACCGGAAGATTTTATGAACGGGAGTAGGAGGCTTAAAAGTTTTAAATTCATCTACCTAAAGCGCCTAGTTTGTAAGAAATTTGGTTCTATTCTCTTTGCCATTTCAATAAGTATTTAATCTTATCTTGTATTTTAATAATAAATGCAAAGTTTTATATTGTACGTAGAATGCCTCACTGAAAATATAACTCGCAAAATGAATGAAAATATGAAAATATAACTCGCAAAATGCTGAACATAAACAAATAAATGCAAATAGCAAAAGTCAATTCCAAACATTCGATTATCTTTTGCGATTACCTCACTGATAATAACAATTAAATTCTGAAGAAAAAAAATATTTTAGATCTGTCTATGGTACGCATATTTTTCACACCTTCTGCTCCTTTTTATAGCACTTCGATTTCCTAATGATCTCATTTGTTGATGCCAAATTTTTGACTTTGAACTCGCAACGAAGATAAATTGATTGAAAAAGTGTTAATATGCGCTGTGTGAGAGTTTGTTGCTGCCTCCCGGAAGTTTGAGAAGAATTTATGAGAAATCCCTTGTAAAGAAAATCAACTATTTTACTGATTCTCGTTAGCAATTATGATTAAGGTTTCCATATTCGCATATTTTATCGATTTAGAATACAAATATGTATGGTATGGAGTTTTATGCAACCGTTGTTGATCTTTATACGAAGGTAGTTGTCAAAATGCTGTGACTTGGACGGCACTAAAATGTTCTATACATTTTTTTTATTTCACCAAATCACAATCATTTAATACATGGTTATCCATTTGCGGGTTTCAAAGCCGGCGGTTTGGCAAGACTGTCAGCTGTTTACCTGTCATCTGAAGTCTTTTTTATTTAGGAGAAAGATTTGCCATTTACGAATATGGATACGGTAGTTACAACTTACTACAAAGGTGGTGATTCAAACGTGATTTAACACGAAATTGCGGAGAAGCTTCCAGAAAGCGTACTTTCAAGATCACGTGATTTAACGCCGTTAGACTTTTTGTTGTGGTGTTACGTCAAAGACAGTGTTTACGCGGATAATCCACAAACGTACCGCCCGAAATGTGTGAAAAACTGTTCAAAAACTGCCTTAAAAGGATCCTCTGCTGCAACAATCTAGAGGCGGTCATATAAATGCCATTGTATAGGGCGATTTTCTCAGATTTAAGTTTTTCAGATTGGCACCACTGGTTGGTAATGGCGCCCAAATGTCATCTGTCAAAGTGAAAACTGTACAGTATAATCTGCTATTTCATCATGGCATGACGATTGACCTACCACAACGTCTAATTTTTGGTGAATGGGCCTACAAAAGCTCAATGAAAATGAGCTGTGTTTAGCGAAAAGTTGTGTTTAGCGATGGAGCTCATTTCTTGCTGAACGGATACGTAAACAAGCAAAACTGTCGCACATGGAGTGATGAACCGCCACATGCCATACATAAATTACCGATGCATCCCGAAAAAGCGGCGGTCTGGTGCGGTTTATGGCTGATGGCATCATCGGTCAATTTTTCTTCAGAGACGACCGTGGAAGAAACGTTACCGTCTACGGCGAACGATATCGAGCCATGGTACCCGCTTTTTTTGCCCCAATTGGCTGAGTTGAACTTGGTTCACATGTGACTTCATCACGACGGTGCAACATGCCACACTGCTCGTGAAACAATGAATATGTTGAGGGATGAATTTGGTGAGCAGCTAATCTCTCGATTTGGCTCCCAAGATCTTGCGATTTAACGCCTCTTGATTACTTCTTGTGGGGTTATGTCAAGTCGTTAGTCTATGTGAACAAGCCGAACACTATTGAAGCCTCAAAGGGAAACATAACACGCGTTATTCGTGGAACACAGGCCGACATGCTCGAAAAAGCGACAAAAAATTGACAACATTTACATGAAATTATTTTTAAAAATTAAATGGCAAAGACCAATTTATCCATTCCAATAAAAAATTTTAATATATGATGCAAATTTGAGTGTTTTATTCGATTTTGAAAAAAACTACGATTAAAAAATCATCCTTTATTTCATAATATCAGCGTCCGATCATTATAATGGAATACAATTTGCGTCGAAATCGTAGCTTCATGCGTGTTTTATTTAACTTTACGTTTGTAACAAAATTGAACACCCTGTATTTTAATCGAGGCAATTCGATGAGCAATGGTGCAGGTGTTACCGGCAGTAGGACCAGTTTTACTAATATAATGATACATTTTATCTGCAGTAGTTTTTATTTACCACGGAAACTATTCGGTAGTCTATCTTACCACCTGCTGTTATTTAATATTGTAAAATTATCTAGAGAACGTTAGTCGTTTACAAATAATAAAAATTCGAAATTTTTAAAAATGATATTATATAAGACCTTTTTCTCCAATATAATCTTTTTTCATTTCTATTATTTTTTTATTTTTTTATTATTTTTATATTTTTATTCTTATTTTTATTTTTGTTTTTTTAATTTTTGTTTT
>JAHXMU010000111.1:221489-241118 GCA_019455685.1 Philornis downsi | reverse complement strand
AATGTAGACCTTTCTTTTCAATTATGTACAATTGTTTATAGTTTGACTCAAAATAGGGGAAAGATAGAGCAAAATATTAAATGCTATTTTGAATTTTAAATTTATATTTTTCGTCAAGAAATTTTAATATTAAAGAACTTCTGTCGACTTGAAGTTGTATAAGGTATTAAGTATGCAAATTCCTTAGAATATCGTAACTTGACGTACTGTTCTGATCTTCGAATCTGCTTGTAAGTTTACGAATTACCGTTTTAAAAATATCTTCCTTATATTGACATGTATATTTACAGCAGAATGACGTCCATTTAAGTTAAATGATGTTAAGGTTTTTGTTTCGAAAAATTCGAATTCGCTTTAAAAATATATTCTTTACATTGATATGTAGATTTACAGTAAAATAACGTCTATTTAAGTTACAAATGTTCTTAAGGATTTTGTTTTGAAAAATTCGAATTTCTTGAACGTGTGTTTTGACGCTTTTAGTTAAACAAAGCTACTATGAAATTAGTTGAAAATTTTCAACATTCCGCTGAACTTTTTAATTTAACGGATGTGGCTTAAAAAAGCCGTAAGCAGACAAAAATCCGGAAATATGGAGAATGAGAGAAAATCCCATATATTGGAGGGAATGTATCCAATCTCGAGAATATCTTTATTTCTGGTGATTTCTGAGGTGTTTGGGTAAAGTAGCATCTATTACAGATGATTTTTCGTAATCACCGAAATAAAAAAACATCACTAAAACGGAAATATTTGTATAAAATTATATGTAAAAACACACCAAACTGTGTATTCAACTGCGAAAAGAGAATAAATTGTAACCCCTGCCAGCTTTAGGTTGCAAAAATGTAGCCATATTTAATGTTTATGTTTTTTACCATTATAGCGATTTTTTTATTCTAGCAATTTTTTTATTTTAGCGATTTTTCTTTATTATTTTCTTGAAAGTGCAGGCTTGCATAAAGTGGACCCATGAAACTGGCATCAAAAAACGTCTAAAATTTATTAATATGAAAAACTTTTAAAATCGAAATGCTATAAAATGTGATAATGAAGGTTTAGGTTGCAAAAATGTACCTATATTTAATGTTTATGTTTCTTTTTCATTTTACCGTTTTTTTTGTTTTAGAGACTTTTTTTATTATTTTCCTGAAAGTTAATATGAAAAACTTCTAAAATCGAAATGCTGTAAAATGCTATAATGAAGCTTTAGGTCGCAAAACTGTAGCTATATTTAATGTTCATTTTAAAGATTTTCATAATTTTAATTTAATTTTTATTTTACCGATTTTTTTATTTTAGCGATTTTTTTGTTATTTTCTTGAAAGTGCAGGCTTGCATAAAGTGGACACATTAAACTGGCATCAAAAAACGTATAAAAATTCGTTAATAAGAAAAACTTCTAAAATCGAAATGCTATAAGTTGCAAAACTGTAGCTATATTTAATGTTCATTTTAGCGATTTCCTTATCTTAGCGATTTTTTTATTTTAGCGATTTTTTTATTTTAGCGATTTTTTATTTTAGAGATTTTTTATTTTAGCGATTTTTTCTTATTATTTTTTGTTTCTTTGAAATGTTGAAATGCAAGGTAAATGATTTCAAAAGTTGGGTGCCTCATTTCTGAAGTACATTTGTTTATTTTGATGGTGTTGCTTTGTTTGAATAACAATTTTCTTTTAGAATTATTCGATTACAGTTCGTTGTATTCGAGGATTTTCTAAAACGAATGGCGGTATGGTTGGAATAGTTTCTTCCGACGACTCCGAACATCACAGTTTGAGAAGGATTTAACCAGACGAGGCTTTCGTCAGACACATCGAGGTGACCGCCGCTCAAATAATGGTAGGCAGGCTCTATGGGGATTGAACCAGGGATCATGCGAATGATAGCCGCGTGTACTAACCATCGCGTCCACAGCAGTATATATACAATGATATCGTTTATAACTTATAGTTAATGAATGACAAAATTTGTGAAAAAATTTTGAATGACGCCAATATTTTGTCCTTACGTGAGGAAAACCTTTGTGGTCATTGTGAGTGGCTGGATTCTTTAAAATATACCCTGTCATGTTGATTGGCAGAGCTAAGTTAAACGCCTGATGCGTTTTAAATTATACTAAATTTATTGCAATTGAATAAAAGATATGAGTGTGGGAACAGTACAGAAATTTCAGTTAGGTGGACTGATTAAATATACCTTCACACAACGTCCTTTTCTGTTGCGGCAAAGGATACTCTGAATTAACGTATATTAAAAGAAGCAAAATTGTAACTTTCCGAAGTTCACTTTTTGGGAAATCGGACAATTTGTATGTGCGGTATTCTAAGGAACGTGACGGTGAAATCAGTTTTCATTCGCAGTATTAGATGCTTGATGCGAATTTAATTTTACATTTTGCCCAGTATTATAATGCAATATGAATGATGAGAATTTTAGTAATTTCACTCTACTAATTAGAGATTACAGAGGAAAATGTAATCCCGATAAATTGGTCAACTTCTATGAGAGGTATCAGAATGGTCATGGCAAATACACAAATTTTCGTTTTCAGAACTTAGGTAACCAAACGAAAGATATATTCTAAATTGATTCGAATATGGCTCATCCGATTGGAAGATATGAGGGTAAGAATATACAGATTATATCTGCCTTTTGTATGAGAGACCAGAAAGGGCGTGGTTACTTGACCGATTTTTCTCCAATATTGTGGAAAATTATAAAGGTATGCAATGATCAATTTGAAGTTACAGAGGATTGGGTGAATTTCGAAAAATTTGTTACCAGAATGACAATGCTCTCTTTCATTTTGAGATCCTACTTTAGTAAACGTTCAAAGTGTGCGAAATTTGACAAAATTTAGTGCACTCGATTGGACGATATAAAGCCAAGAATGTACGGATTAAATTTTTAATTTGTAATGGGAGGTACCAAAAGGAGTGCGGTTAAACAGGCAGTTTTTTTAGATTTGTCCAAGAATTATGAAATAATCTAACGGCTAAAAATTTAGGCTGCTGCAGGTTACAGATGAGAAGTTACAGGGACAAAATTGAATTTCGGAAAATTGATCAATTTATTTATATGCGAGGTACCAGAAGGGGTGGAACAATATAACCCACATACAATTTCCGGTTACGATCTGGGAAAATATTAGGCTGTGCCAAGCTTTAAGAAGTTTCATAAAAATTTACGGCTGGTTTTTGCGTCTGCCAGCTAGCCAGACAAAGGAAGATCGCCCAATGGACTTAAAAATTCCTATAACAAATTATGTCAGAAGATACTTGTGATGCTTTTACAGAATAAAACTTTATTGATGAGATGAGATTTTTTATTGAAAAAAGGCAAAGTGCATATGTTATTACAAGAAGGTAGAGTATTTGACACGCCCACTTTTTTCTGGCGATGGGCAGGTGATAAGGTGCAGGTTATTTTTTATTATTCCTCATATGTAGAACCCTAAATTAATAACAGCTTCTAATCTTTAATCCATTTAAAAGAGATTTAATTCTTTTAATTTTCCAACACTTTTTCAACATTTTGCAATCATTTGCATGGCTTTTTCACAAAATCAATCTTATCAGGGTTTTATTTTTATTAATTCATATTTTCATTAGTTGTTTTTCTTGTGCAATTTTTTCTGTTTGCAATTTTCAATTGAAATTAAGATCTAGTTGGTGTCAAGAACAACCACAAAGTTCATTTGTTGAGAACATTCTGTATGTCAAGAACACGATTAACTTCGTATGTTTTTTTTTCTTTTTATTTTTGTCTTCTCCTTAGAATTCTCATAAAAGCAGCACTCAATGTCGTAACAATTAAATTTTAGCGCAATGTTTTCATTTCAAAAACTAAAAAGAATTCGATTTTTCCGTTTTTATTTTCAAATTAAACTTTGTTGTTAATTTTACTATTTTTCATTTTATTATTTTTATTTCTGTTATCAAAAATTATGTATTTTAATTTAATTTTTAGCACTAACATTTTGTTTTAGTAATTTCGCTCTTTCTTTTATTTTTTGTCACTCAACTACCAAACTGTAAGTTGTAAACCGATTCGCCGAGTCGTTACAACCATCAAGATGCGAATTTCAATTTGAACTAAACGCAGCGAATGTCGGCTTGTTAACTCGAAACGGTCAAAGCGAAATAAATTTAAATTATTCAGTTAACGTTCGCGCGCGCTCTAATACGAAAGTACCCAAGACAATTCAAAGCCAAATTCAAAATTACACACAGCTCGAAACCGAGCGCGACCAAAGTGTCTGAGCTAAGCGAACGACGCTTGATCAGTTGGTTAACTAACAAAAGAATAGTAGTGGCAATTACTAATACAAACATACAACAGTAAGCCCAAATCAGAGACAGAATTTCAAAATGTTGAATGAAAACAAAAACAAAAAAAGCGCAGCTCTATAGAGACGTCACTAATCTAAACTCAATACCAATACATTGACAATTGGCAAAGCTATCATCATGTACCAGGGCTCATAACACTGTTGTTGTTTCATATCTGTCTGCTCTGTCTGCACTGTTAACAGCCATGGTGGGCAGGCATTTAACAGAGGTCCCATTATGTTATTGCCATTTGTTTTTGCTTTGGCTTTGTTCGTCTCACAGTTGGGGAATATTGTTTTTGTCAGTTTGCAGATTAACAGTTACTCCAATGACTGATGAGTTTTCGAGTTCCATAGCTGGATTTTTTTCTTCTACATATTTTTATTTATTGGTTAAACTACAAAAAGCCGGTTACGAATACCAATTTGTGGTAGGCAAAGAGCTCGATGAATGGGAACGCAACGGGATCAATGAAAATTGCTAACGGCTTAACCGATTTGGGCAGTAGCGCGTGTCACCTCATAAGTCAAAGTTCGTATTTGCCTTCTCACTTGCACTTAGGGTATGCGATCCGATTGTTATGCGATTGTTTGTTATTTACAAACATACAAAATTATTGATTTGTCGGCTGAGAAGACTTTGTGAAATATTAACCTCAGTTTTTATTCATCTTAGAATTTTTCCAAATCTATATAAATAAAAATCAAATGCCGTTCGTTGGTAAGGACATCAGTTGAAAACGGCTGGACCGAATTGAATAATTTTTTTTTAATGTTCGGCGTAGTCCAACTTAGGTTTTTATGGAAAGAACGCCCACTTTTTTCGATTTATCTAAAATTGTAAAACGGCTACACCGATTTGGCTAATTCTTTTTTTTAAATGTTTGTAGTAAATGGTTCCAGTGCTGCTACAAATATGGGTGGGATTGGACAAAAGCGCGTGGTACCTCCCATACAAACCATAAATTAAATATCCAATAATTCTGCTCCTGTTTACGGTATTTGAACAAAATTTGGTACATCGGTTTGGTGTACACATCTTAAGTGCTGCTGCAAATATGGGCGGGATTGGACAATGGCGAGTGGTACTTCCTATACAAACCACAAATTAAAAAGCAATTATTTCTGCTCCTGCTAACGGTATTTAAACAGAATTTTGTATTTCGGTTGAGTGAACATATTTTAAGTTCTTCTGCAAATATAGGCGTTTCTTATTATAATAGACCGATTGGCTGTTTTATGTTTTTTTCCAATAAAAATAAAATTTGAAGGCAAAGCAACGTTTGCCGGGTCGGCTAGTAAATCAATAATTAAAATAATTTGTAAAAACTCATTTCTTAGCGGTTCGATTTTTTGTTTCAAAATTTTAAGCAGATCGATCTAGAGCTGCCGATCATTTCGATAGAATCATAATTTTGCTTTTTTTCAAGTAGCGAAGTCAATGTGTCCATAGATATTTTCCCTATAGAGAAGCATTTTTATACACTCCTTTTCTACAGAAATGCGTTTCCATGGACAAATTTTCAGTCAATACAGGAAAGTGCCTCTGCCAAACTTGTGTGCGCACATTCACTTTTTTATTAGAAAGCCGGTGCCACTTTCTCTGTGGGAAAAGCGTCTGTTTCTATAGAAAAAGTGTGTGTTGGGAAACTTCATCACATGCGCCTTTTTAGAGACAAATGTCTCGTTTCTATAAGACAAACCTCTGTGGTGGCGTTACACTTTTCCTATAGAAAAATTCACCTCCCTTGCAGAAAAGTGTCTTTACTAAACTTATTGGTTAGGAAAGTGTGTCCACATCCACTTTTCCATTAGAAAAGTTTCATCATATAGAAAAACGTCGCCGCAGGCACTTTTGTTATAGAAAAGTGTTTATTTCTGTATACAAAAGTGTGTGTTGGAACACTTTTCCATCGAGAAAGTGTCACCACGGCATTTTTTTATAGACAAATGTCTCACTTCAATAAAAAATGTTTTCCTATAGAAAAGTGTCCCCACGAACACCTTTTTCCCTGTAGAAAATCTTCTCCACAAACACTTTTTTCCTACAGAGATGTGTCTCCAAAGACACATTTTTGCCTGTAGAAAAGTTTCTTCTTTTTTCGCATAGGAAAGTGTCTTTTTTCCTATAGAAAAAGTGTCATCACAAACTCTTTTTTCTATAGAAAAGTGTCATCACAAACACTTTTTGCTATGGAAGAAGTGTCATCACAAACCCTTTTTTTCTATAAAAAATGTCTCCGCAAATACTTTTTTCGTATAGAAAAGTGTTTCCACAGACACTTTTTTCGTATAGAAAAAGTGTCATCACAGACAATTTTTCCCTATAGAAAAAATGTCATCACAGACACTTTTTTCGTATAGGAAAGCATCTCCACTGACACTTTTTTCGTATAGAAAAGTGTCTCCACAGCCACTTTTTTCCTATAGAATAATACACGTTTTTCCCCCAGGTTTTGTGTCAAAAGGCGTAAAGTATAAAGAATATACGAAGTTAGATTACGATTTTGTTTTGTTTTCTTTGAATGGCAGTTGTCGTTTTTTTTTTTAATTCAAATTTGAAAACTTAATATTCAGATTGAAACTGAGTGTATAAGTTTATATTGGATATTTAATCCCGATGACGCATCCCGTATTTGGTACGTAATTTTAATGTGAATGCAAATTTAATTTTTGATAAATAACAAGACGATTCTCTTTTCTCTTGAGAACGACAAATCAATCTTTTGCCCAATGGTCTCCAATTTATAAAAATACGCATGTTTTTATATCATGTTCAGAGTTCGCTTTTGAATAGTTACGGTTTCGACACTGCTATTTTCATTCAAACACGTGAGTCTGCACTTTAGTCTGATATCAGCAAAATATAATGTGTGTCAATATCACCGGTGTTGATGTTGTATTATAATTCTGATTTCATGAGAAATGATGGCAGTGTAATAATGTTCGCAAATACCACATGTTCATACATATCACACATAGTGAAGGGTGACTTTTTAATCATAGTTTTTTAAAAATCGAATAAAACACTCAAATTTGCATCATATATTAAATTTTTTTATTGGAATCTATAAATTGGTCTTTGCCATTTAATTTTTAAAGATAATTTCATGTAAATGTTGTCCGCGGCTCCGTCTCAAAATGTCCATTCGGAAGGTCCAATTTTTCGTCGCTTTTTAGAGCATGTCGGCCTGTATTCCACGAATAACGTGTGTTATGTTATCCTGTAAGACTTCAATAGTGTTCGGCTTGTCCACATAGACCAAAGACTTGACATAACCCCACAAGAAATAATCAAGAGGCGTTAAATCGCAAGATATTGGGGGCCAACTCACAGGGTCAAATCGAGAGATAGGTTGCTCACAAAATTCATCCCTCAACATACGAGTATCCATTGTTTCACGAGCAGTGTGGCATGTTGCATCGTCCTGATGAAACCACATGTCAACCAAGTGTAACTCAGCCAATTGGGGCAAAAAAAAAATCGCGTATCATTGCTCAATGTCGTTCGCCGTTGACGATAACGTTTCTTCCACGGTCGTCTTTGAAGAAAAATGGATCGATGATGCCACCAGCCCATAAACCGCGCCAGACTGTCGTTTTTTTGGGATGCATCGGTAATTTATGTATGATGGCAAGTGGCTGTTCATCACTCCAGATGCGACAGTTTTGCTTGTTTACGTATTCGTTCAGCTAGAAATGAGCCTCATCGCTGAACACAATTTTTTGACATAACAGCGGATTTTCATTGAGTTTTTGTAAGGCCCATTCATCAAAAATTTGACGTTGTGGTAGGTAATTCGGCTTCAATTCTTGTGTGAGTTGAATTTTATAGGCTTTCAAACCCAAATCGACGTGTAAAATGGTCCTTGTGGCTGAGTAACACATGCCCAATCGCTAATAACGGCGACGAATTGACATTTCACGATCGTCATTAACACTGGTCGCTACGGCTGCAATATTTTCTTCGGTACGCACTCTACGCATGCGAGTCGATGGTTTTATGACCAACAAAGTAAATTTAATAGCACGAATTGTTGATTTAGCAGGTCGATTATGGTGACCATAAAATGGTCGTATCAAACGATGCACATTTGTCACAGAGCACGAATTTTGATAATAAATTTCAACGATTTGCAATCGTTTCTCTTTCCATGATGAAATGGCAGAGTATACTGTACACTTTTCACTTTGACAGATGACGTTTGGACGCCATTACCAACCAGTGCTGCCAACCTGAAAAACTTAAATCTTAAACAATCACCCTATACAAGCATACAACTTCTAATGATTGCGAAATTCATTATTATTATTATTATTTTTGTTTTTTTTTTTTTTGTTATTTTTTTTAAGATCTTAATGCATTCCTCCTTTAGTTACCATTTCTATGGTTTTCCCCTACTAAATTTGACTATACTAAATATGACTTTTAAGCATGATTTGATAAAATATTGCTTTTAATTCGAATATTTTACGTTATGGTGTGAATTTTTTATTTAAATAAACAAAAAATCTGAAATATACCTAATAATACTTCTGAACAAGTGCCACTATGCAATTAATCTTTGGATGATGAAAAACAGTACTAGCCGGTACACAAAATGGACTCAAGTTTACGCCGTCTGGGCTTAATATAGAATCTAAATGTGAATGACTCACCCAATCTGATTGAATATCAATGCCAAATGTTTTCTGGCCTTTATTTATTTTGTATGCCCTCAAGAGGCACCGAGTTTGCCATTCTATTTATTAACAATTAGAAGTGGTTATCCAAAATCCCATAAAGTGAATGCAGGTTAGCGGGAAAGTAATTACTCTGTTGGAAGATGCTGTTATTTTTGCAAATTGCGTTATCTGTCATTGTCATTGTGCGGGAAACAGATGCCAATAAAGAATTGGAATGATTGTGGTGATTTACCAAACAATGTTGCCAATTTAGATTTTTTTCCACTAAATTTAGCCTTTTTCTTGCCAAATTAGTCGGCCTTTTTCAACCTGTTAGCGGGCAAAAATTTGATTTAACTTTAAACTCTTTTTTTCCGTAATTTTTTAAATTTTTTTTTGTTTTTTTTCTTGTTTTTTTTTTTCGTTAAGTACGTTATTTTAACTTATTTCAGGATAGCGAAACCTAAAATAATTCTAAAATTACTGTAGTAGCATTCAACTTTAAGGAAAACGAAAAGACTGCAGTGTCGAAAAAATAGCTTTGCGAATGAATTAAAGAGTCTCAGATTCCTAATTCCAGTTTTTAAGATATTCCGCATGGATTTAACTTAAAACGCCGGTTTACTTTGCTGTGAATTAGCTGGGAAAATTTCTTACGAACTGAAAAAGTATAAGTTATTCGAACGGAAACTTGAAACGTTGAAATTTTTGTGAAGAAAAATTCATATTTCAATGTCTTCATACGAACTATAAATGGATTTTGTTATGATACTCATACAAATTTCCCCTATTAAGTAAAAGTAAATGAAAATTAATAGAATATAAACATTAGTAAGTAAATTAAGTTTACACAATGTCTTGCTTGGCCTTTTTATAAATATTTTGAGGTAAAATCAGATACTGAATTCCAATCAGGTTAGCATTTCAATAGATTTCACTTTTGGAGGCAATTTGAAATCCACACACAAAATCGAATAATACAGGATGGCGCAATAGAACGTGCATATTTAAAAAATAGATTAAAAAATAAATGCAAAAGATATGGTTAAAATAAATCTAAGGCATTGTAGAGTAATAAATGGAGTTTATTTTTTAAAAATAACATCATCTAAATGGTGAACCTCTCTACGACGGCACTCCTCTAACCGCAAACGAAAATTATTGAAAACTTTCTTCAGTAATACTGGTGTAATGGCTGCCATTTCACCACGGATATTCTCCTTGAGCTGAACGATGTTCCTTGGATTATTACTGTAGACTTTGTGTTTGAGGTATACCCACAAAAAAAAGTCAAGAGGCCTCAAGTCTGGACTACGTGGGGGCCATGGGATATCACTTCTTTTCGAAATCAATCTGCCAGGGAACATCTGCTTCACCACCGCCATGGAGTCATTTGATGTGTGACAGGTAGCTCCATCTTGTTGGAACCAAGTTCTGGAATTCACTATTCTTGAACTTTTAATTTCTGGAGCCAAAAATCCGTCCAACATCTCAACATAGCGTTCCGTATTAACCGTGACGTTTTGGCCCCGCGCATTTTCGAAGAAAAAAGGACCAATTATTCCTCTGCCAAAGATTGCTGCCCATACTGTCACTTTAGGACTATGCAATGGTTTCTGGTGTTTGATTTTGGGACTTTCACTGTTCCAGTAACGACAATTTTGACGGTTTACGAACCCATTCATAAGGAAATGAGCCTCGTCAGAGAAAAGGATATTGTCAAAATTGGAAAATCGATTAAGCATTTCATTAGCAAATGCGAGCCTTGCTATGAAGTCAGACTCTTTCAATTCGTGTGTTAATTGCAGCTTATATGGATGCAGTTTAAGATCCAATGTTAAAATTCGTTGCAAACTTCGTCGCGATAATTGTCTTGCGAGTCGACATTTGTGGATTTCCTCGTACTGACTTCCATAACTCTCTCAACATTGTCTTCGGTCCTAGATGTTCTTGGGCGACCATTTGCTTGTGGTTTAAATGTTGAACCGGTTTCTTCAAAACGCTTTACCCATATTTTAATTAAATTAGCACTCGGAGCTTCACTAATTCGCCGTAGTCCATATTCAGCACAATATAGTCGCCTAGTAGCAATATATGAACGAGAGTTCTCGTAAAATGCGCGCACGCAAAATGCGCGACGCTTCCCGTCGAAGTGATTCATAGCGACTAAAACTCCATGAGCCCGCCAACCCAACGATAGGCGCCCCCACGCCCGCGAGTTTTCTACCCCGCAAAAAAAGATGATGCAATATGCACTACTTGGTGGGGTGCATTCACATCGAAGGAAATGCATCGAACGTAAACGCCTCACCTGTGGTTTGTTAATCGCACTGGGCACATTACATCGCCATTGCCAACGTCCCCCTAAGATAGCCAAGTAAACTTAGACTATCTAGAAATAGGAGTCGACAATTTTAATAGGAAGCTATCGCAACTGTCGGCAATTTCTTCCAGCCAGAAGATGCCAAATTGATTATGCTAATATGGAATATAAATCCCATTGGCGAAGGTTCTACGACCTCCCTTCCATACTCTGTGGGTCTGTAGCACTTGGTTGCAATGCAACTCCACATTTGAGCACGAAGACTCTACTAGCGATTTCGGTTTCAACCAACAGCACAATGATGCTGCTACTAGGGAACCAAGACCAAATAATCAGGCCGGAACTGCGTTAGGGGACCTCATGATCTCCACGCTACCGGGCAAACTCACCTCTGGGAGCTACGCATCTTAGCCGCTACCAAATTGTGACTTATACACCATACTTCACAGGATTGGTCGACCTGCAGCAAAAAGAGTACACGCTGGGATTTTTATATACCATGTGGAGACCCCAAGTAGATGGAACGATCGGTACTATACTGCAAGGATGCAATGTGTCACCGATGGGAGATGGGAGAAAACTCCAAACCCCTTCCGCTCGACGACGGCGAAGGGCAACCATGTGATATAGATGTGTATTTCTCAGGCCATCTATAAGACACAGATGAATGAGGCACGAACTCGAAATGCCCGCACATATGAATCTTTTTTACCTCCGGTACCAGGAAAGGGATCTTTGGTGAGACCTGGTTGCCGAGCTACTCCCAGTTTCAATCCCTTTGCTTATCTCAATAATCTATATTCGAAGGTATTCGAATAGGAATATTTTCCTGCTTTGGTAAATATATTTTTGATTCAAAGCCAATCAATATATAACTCCGGGACGAGAACTTCCCATCGTTCCTCACATACAGTAGAATATTCTACGATAGGTCATAACCGATTATTAAGAACTGCCTTTCCAATTATTTTAATCTGAAGGAAAGGTTTTGTCGAAAGAGATGTACCCCCAATAGTTTATTGACAACACTGATGTTTTGTTGTTTTTGAAGGGTAGGATAAACAATAATATTCGGTACATTTTGAAAAAGTGGACTATCGTACGCACAGAACTAAAATTTAAACAATTAAAAAAATGTACCTCGTTATGTTTTTTGTATAACTTTTCGGGCTAACTTTTCGCTTCTATTATAGTACAACCTATACTGATGATTTGAACGCACCAAATGTTATACTAATTTAATAATCAAACTTCATTTTTGAATATAGCGTAGATTAAAATGTGCCTCAAATATCAATCCATTTCTCAGTTTTATATATATAAGTTATAGCAAAAAGAAATCCCATTTTCCATTATCCTTCCATTATTTTTACAATAAATTGCTAAAGTGGCTTGTATCTCGCGTTGTATAAGTGCAGTCGCTAGATGGCATTAGAAATATAAAATTTCGCACTCAGAAAAACTACTCAGCCGGTTTCGTGATTGTTTGAATCAGCGTTGTTTAGGCGCACGTCAAAGATCTGGTGTCCATCTTCGAGAAAGAAAATTTAGTATATTTCTAAAATTTTTCACCGATAAAGGCGAAAACACATGCCATCCGGCTGAAATTATGAACAGTGTGTACGGTCCTGATACTCTAATAGCCCGTTATGCGCAATTTTGTTTTCGTCAATTCCAATCCGGTAATTTTTACGTCAAAGTCGCACTTCTCCCTGAAAGACCAACTGTCGAAATTGTCGATGGAATAATGGAAGTAGTCAAGTCGGACTGTCATGTAAACAATGTTTCGATTGCCCAGGAACTAAATATTGTACAAACAAACCTTTTGGAATCACTTGAATAAGACTGGATACAAAAAAAGCTCCATATGTGAGTGCCATACGGGTTAACGCAAAATCAACCTTATGTACCGAATTTCCATCTGCGAATCTCTGCTGAAACGCAACAAAATCTACCCATTTCTAAAGCGAGTGGTGACTCGTGATAAAAAGTGGATCACTTACGGCAAGTGAAAACGATGGCGATACCAAATCGAGCAAATTGTGGCCCAGCCGGGATTAACGGTTAGGAAGGTTTTGCTGTATGCTTAGTGGAATTGGCAGAAAATTATCTGCTGTAAGCCGCTCGCTCCACTGTGGCCAGACTCTTAATTTCTTAATTAATCTTAAATCATAATTCGGTCTTGTGCTGTCGACAATTGAAACGCCTAAAGCAAGAAATCGCTCAGAAGCGCCCAGTTTTGGCCAATGGCAGAATAATTGTGTTCTGTCAGAAAAACGCCAGGCCACAAATATTGATAGTGATTAGCCAGAAGCTCCAATAGCTCGGAGCACCTCATGTCATGTTGTCCGGACCTAGCACCAAGTGATTACCACCAGTTCCTGTATATGTTTTTGATGGTGGCAAATTCACTTCAAGATAAGTTTGTAAAAATCGACTTTCACATTTTTTGTTACCGATAGTGACGACGGCTTTTATGAGAGAGGCCTAATAGATTTGGTCGCTTCGGAAGGCTTACAAAGACTATACGGAAAACTTTAGAACTAAGATGGCGAGGGAATTTTTGGACGATGGGAAGAATGAAAAGGAGAAGTTTTTAGGAGAGGAAGATAACGGAAGGATTGCGGATTTCATGAGAGGTTGGAAAAAAAATCATTTAAATCCGGGGAAAAGAGAAGGAGACAAACATTAATTAACAATTAACAATAACTATGCTTAATAAAGATTTCAATGTCATGCAAAGGTAATGGATTTCCTTCTACCACAAAGTATGTATCGACATAAAATGTTATTTTTATAATTAAACAAACATTAGCGTTTGTGTTAGGGGAGAAGGGTCGATTAGCGTTAGCGTTTGGAGGGAGTTTGATGATAGCGGTTGACGTGGATTCCAATCGATCTCCAGCGAAGTTATGGTTGTTCCTTTAGTAAAGGCAAACTTCACCTGTACTTGGTAGCGGCGTAGCTGTAGAAATTGAGGATAGTGTTAGATTCTTATAATCTCTTGTACAACGAGAAATTGTGATAGGATTTAGGTAGGGAGAGAAAAGCAGAAATTAAACCCCAAAGGTTTAGAAATAGTGGAGAGATCTTTGAGGGTCACAGGCTATACCTTACCACAAAAACGCTTATGAAAAGATTGATGAACGATGGAAGTTCTGTTCACGTTATGTAATATTCGTATGTAAATTTAATGTCGAATTCGAGATGAGGGTAAAAAATGACTACTCGCTATGATGTGATGCAAAGAAGTGCCATTTTTGGCTTACTAACTTAACTTGTCACTTTACAATTTTCACTTTTACAATTCGTCGTGTTAATTAATTCACAATAGGTAACAAGTAAATATTATAGCATAGATAAAACAGAAGTAATTCACGATTACATACGTACTGTACATAGATTTGTAATTCAAATTAAGTATATTTTTGAAGTAGTAATTGAGTATTAAGTAATTTATTTTCAAATTATTGTAAGTAAATAAAAGCAGCTGTAAGTTTAGACAATACTAATTGAAATGGTGTTGGCGTTCAGAAACAAAATCGTACATATCATATCGAAACCGAGGTAGTCAACTTTGCCATTTCATAATTAGCTCTGTATTTACATGGAATATTTTAAAAATTGATTTTCTCAATGCCCAGAACCTTCTCTAATATAGGTAATCCCTCAAGCATCATTTACAAACCAGTTTAATAGTTACGGAAATTCATAAATATTTGTCTTAGTGGTTGATTAATTATTTTGATTAAAAATCTAATTAATTATGGCTTTCAAATCATGTTTTCTTTGCCAAGTTCTCAATTAATTTAAATTCCTGTTAAGATTCACGAGTTTCATTAGATAACTTCCATTCTGTTTCTACATACAAATTTCCTAATATGATCAATAAAGTTTATAATTTATATCCAAAATCAGTTAGTTGCACAAATGACAGAACACAACAGCAATTGTAGCTGCTGTCATGGCAAATAAAACATCAAATCTTACGTGAGCTGTCGTGCAACAATGTGTGCAACAACAGCCATACGATATGAGGCCATAATACGTGCACTGTGAAGACGATGATGACGATGATGATGGTGGTGGCGACGATGATGATTCTACGGAGATGTTGCAAAAGGAAGTTGACAACAAAATGTATTATTTAACCAATAATTAGAGATCTACAACAAACATTTACATTTTATGTTAATAATTTATGAGTTCATGGAGTTGTTAACGTTGACTTGCTGAATGGTTTTCTTTGTTCGTTTTGGGTTTTTATGGCCAGAATCATTTGTGATGTTGCTTTTAATTGGGCGATAATGAATCATGAAAATTTGAACAGGTTGAGTTACTGGCATTATGTTTAAAAGCAGCAATTTCGGAAAGCGAAAATTTGTCAATACGAGGTGTGTTCAAAAAAAAAAAAAAAGGTGAATATTAATTTTTCTCAAAAAATATTTATTTATTCATCAATTTCTAAACGTTAACGGCGACTATATTGAATGCGTTCTTGTGCGTCATTTGGTTTTAACTCGTGAACCAATTGCGTCTTATATGGGAAAAGATGTAACATACGAGTATGTAAAATTCTTTGCAAAGACCGCCTAGACATCTTTAACTGCTGAGAACGTCGCCTGGTGGAAGTTTCGGAATTTTCTTCAATATTTGTTTGCACTCGAGCAATGGTCACTTCATTTCGAAATTGCACGAGGTCTGTCAGCACGCGGAAGATCACAGGCAGCCCTTTGTTGCCCAAAACGCTGAACCAATCGGTAAATTGTTGGAGCGCTAAAAGCATTTCGAACATGACAGAAATTTTGATATGATCCTGAATAATCGAATGCTGACTTCCAAAGTAAAATTGAACAACTTTGGTTCTTTGTTCTGTGCTGAGCCTTTTCATCATAAATTTCCCAACTATTATTTAGTTAATTCTGTAACGAGCCAAAAAAAAATACTTAAACAAAAAATGTATTCACTGATCAAATTTTAACGTTGCTTATGCGCCACCCTATATTTTACTTCCTTCAAAGTAGCCCCCCTCAGATATAATACACTTGTGCCAGCGTTTTTTCCAATCCTCGAAGCAGTTCTGATGTGCACTTTTTGGCATGTCCTTGAGCTCTCTCAGCGATTCGATTTTTGTCTCCTCATTCGTCGCAAAACGTCGTCCTTTCATGGGTCTCTTCAATCTTGGGAGCGGGAAAAAGTTGCAGGGAGCCAAATCTGGTGAATTCGGTGGCTGAGGCATGATAACGGCGTTGTTTTTGGCCAAATAATCTCTCACCAGCAAAGATGTGGGAACAGTTGCATTATCATGATGCAAAAGCTATGAATTTTTTTCCACAACTCTGTATAACTATATAATAACTTCAAGGTAATACTCCTTATTTACCGTACGACCTTGTGGTCAGAACTCTTGATGCACTACGCCATGGTTATCGAAGAAAACAGTGAGCAAAATCTTGATATTTGATCGACTTTCCTGGACTCTTCCATTGAGACTTCCATTAGGCTTTGGTTTCGATGTCATAACCATAACCCTTTTAAGCAAATCAGAATCATCGTTGACGGCATTCAACAATTCCTGAGCAATACTCATGCGACGTTGTTTTTGGTAAAAATTCAGCAGTTTTGGAACGAATATCGCTGCCACACGTTTCATGCCTTAAATTTCCGAAAAGATCTTATGACATAAGCCAACCGATATGCCGACATCCTCAGCAGCTTCTCTAATTGTGATTCGACGATTCTCCGAAACAATTTTCTTCACTTTCTCAACATTTTCATCGGTTGTTGATGTGCAGAGGCGTCCAGAGCGATCGTCGTCATTCACAATTTATCGACCTTCTGTGAAAAACTTGTACCACTTGTAAACATTTTTTTGTGACTCAAAGCACTCTCACCGTATGCCACCGTCAACATTTCTAGTGTTGTTAAGCACTTAATTCCATTTTTTATACAAAATTTGATGCAACTTCTTTGATCAATTTTTTCCAATAGCAGAAAATCGAACACGCAAAACACTGGTCTTATTTATGCCTCTCACAAACAAATTAAACATGTTATATGGATAAAACCGTCAACATATCTTCGAGACGAGTGCACCAACATAAAAAAAATAATCGAAAGTCGAATGTGTGTAGCCCGCGAAATTTGAAAATTCACCTTATTTTTTGAACACCTCGTATACTTAAATTTAAGTAATTGTTAGACTATTTATTAGAGACCTGAAGTTATATGGATTTTTGATCATCTAACCATTCGTGCTGCTGCAAATGCGGTCCTTTTCTTATATTATTAATGAAATTATAGATAATCGTAGTTAAATAATTTTATTGGCACAAAAAGTTAAAAAAAAGAAAAAACTATACATAAGTTATTGCTTTAACCTAATTCATTTCAATTCGATTGTTCAATTACAATTTTGCGTTTATTTCAGTTCATTTTAATTCTGGATCTTATGAAATACGCACATGCTGGCAACGATTCGCTTGAACGTCGAAATCACTAAAAGTGAAAAATCAATGGGCAAAAGTCAAACAAGTTTGTACTCATTGATTAACCTACTTAGTTTGCCAGATATGCCACAAGATGTTGCCAACAGTAAATGCGTTTTTTCTCCCTCTCCCTCTCTCTCTCTGTCTCTGTCTCACAATTTCATATTCGGCACCGCCATTCCCGCGGATGTTTTATTCATAAACTTTGGTCACTTTCAATTTGTGATGTTTAGAGAAAAATAATTATTTGTTGTGGTAATATTCGTACAATGACTGTCACCTGATAAACATACAGATGGATCAACGGATACATAAATTGACAGACAGACAGAAGGACAGCCACACTTATTGGTTGGCCAAGATTCATAGACAAAAGTGAAGACATCAGACGCTGGGTTAATTTAGAAGCTGTAGCTGCCATAAAAGAGATTACATCGTTTTAAGTTGTGTTATTTTTTTTTTTTTCTTGCTTGTGGCTTTAAGGAATATAATATTTATTTACTGCTACAACTATTTCTCTTGTTTCAAACTTTTGATTTCGATAGCTTTATAGCGAATTTTACACTCGAACAAAAATTTATATTACAAAAGTCGGCTGGTGCATAGTGGAACAGGCGCTAAAAGTTTGCCTTGTACACCCTCCACTATGGATAGCGGTTTATAATGTGGTTGGCGATCTAAATGGTTGTTGTTAGATAAGTGGACAATGGCAAAAGTAACCTCTCTTCTTATACGTAATGAAAAGTTTTAAATCTTTTCCCCAGCGAAAACCCCCATTTCTTTCAATATTTTCCACTAATCACCCGAAATTTTATCTTTTTAACGCCATCTAGCGTAAACTAATTGCGGAATATAGATTACTAACGCCATCTCTGGGAAAAATAATGAATTTCTTTTTACTATACTTTATTTATCGAACTGTATTTGTTTCTTTCTATCCCATTAACAAAGTACGATGGTAAAAGTAACATCTCTTCTTATACATAATGAAGAGTTTTAAATATTGTCCTCAGCGAAAAATCCATTTCTTTTAATATTTTCCACTAACCATCCGAAATCGTATCCTACTTACTTCACCTAGCGTAAACTAATTGCGGAATATAGATAACTAACGCCATCTCTGGAAAAAATAATGAATTTCTTTTTACTATACTTTATGTATCGAACTGTCTGTATTTGGTTCTTTCTATCCCATTAACAAAGTACGATGGCAAAAGTAACATCTCTTCCTATCCGTAATGAAGAGTTTTAAATATTTTCCTCAGCGAAAAATCCATTTCTTTTAATATTTTCCATTAACCATCCGAAATCTTATCTTTCTTACTTCATCTAGCGTAAACTAATTGCGAAATATAGATTACTAACGCCATCTCTGGGAAAAATAATGAATTTCTTTTTACTATACTTTATGTATCGAACTGTATTTGGTTCTTTTTATCCCATCCACAAGATACGCTTATTTTTATTTTGTCAAAAAATATTTATTTATTTGTCGAAATCTATTTTATCGGCTTCACAGTTTTACCTCATTCATAACAATGATTTTTCTAAACCTCCTTAAAACATGCTAAATAGTCACCTTCCGCCATGAGCGCGCAGTGATTTACTTTGATTTTTATATTATAGTGGACTGAAAATGGTACCCCGAAACGGTCTTTTCAGTTTGGGAAATGGCGAGAGATCACATGGTATTAAATCAGTCGAATACGGCGACTTGCAAAGCGATATTAGCGGAATTATAGACGAAAAACCGAAAAGGTAATGTAGTGTGAGGTACAGGGTTGCCCATATTCGACGGACTCATCTGGCAACGCCATA
>JAHXMU010000111.1:201960-215665 GCA_019455685.1 Philornis downsi | reverse complement strand
TCTTCCAACATTATTTTCGTAGCAAAACTTCGGTGGTAGCAATATAGCGTTTCACAGCCGTCTATAAGCATTATGTTTGTAAGTCTACCGATGCGATAGGTAGAATTGTTATGGACAATTATTTGGCCACACATGCTATGTAAAAGAAGCACTGAGATTTGATCAATAAAACGTAGAATATTTGTTTTTTCCATTTAATTTTTATTTTATATCCTTCGAAATGGGTCTCTTCCGAAATAATACGTTTATGTGAGCAAATAATTCAACCAACACATTTTTCGAACGCATTTTTCGGAAAAAACTTCAGTTCTCGCCGCAAATTCTCTTTTATATCTTCTATCGACTGAAATCGGGTTCCTTGTAGTGGTAATTTGAGTTTTGAAGCCAGATCAGGTGAATACGGTCGATGATTTTTGTTCAGTTTTTGGCCAGAAATTCGTTCACCCTGAATATCTTGTGAGGTAATGCATTATCGTGGTGCAAAATCCATAAGTTTTCATTTTAGAAATCTGGCCTTTTTCGATGAATTTTCTCTCTCAACGGCTGCATAACGACCTGATGAAGCTTGGTGTGACGAATTTGAAGAGAAGCGCCGAAGATCGAAGCGATCGAAATTATTTTCTACGGGCGCCGTATAATAGATAAGGATGTCTATTAATTACTCTATTTTATTTTGTGTCTTCTCAGGTTAGGTTAGGTCAGTGTGACAATCTGAATAGATAGACTCACTTAGACTATCCATTGTGATACCATGAAAATTAGAGATATGGATGTCCATAGTTTCCCCCGTTAAGTCATCCTAAGCGCCTCAAAAAGCTCTTAAGTCGGACATATCTATATCGTCCAGATCTCCTAGGTCCCTAAAGAAAAAATAGCCTAGTCTTGATTCCCACTAGTTCGCCAGCGCGGGGCAATTGCAAAGAAGGTGTTCTATGGACTCCTCCTTATGTTCATCCCTACAGCTCATGCAACCTTCAGTCTCATTACATGTTTTTCAATCAGACAGCGTCCCATCATGACGGATACAAGCAATGAGACGTCGGGTCTTGATAGCGACAGCAGTTGGTGTGAACGCTTAAGATCTAGGCGAGGACGCATCTGTCTGGATTACAGCCTTGGACAGACGCCCACCTAATATTTGCTGCTAAATATGCTCTATCTCGCAGTAGAAGCTTGCAAGTGGCTAGGGGCATGCCCACGGACTCCAACTCGGCTAGAGTCTGTAGGGTAGTCCCTAGTCTCGCCAGCTCGTCTGCTATGCGGTGCCTGTGCCCCGGCACCCACACAAGGTGGATGTTGAAATGCTGAGCCATCTCGTTAAGGGATTTGCAACATTTTCGGGCTGATGTTGAGCTCAGGTTGACAGAATCCAGGGAATTCAGGGATTTAGTAACAGCTTAACTGTCTGAGAAAATGTTAGTCCCCACCATGGAGAGTACGTTATGCCTCAGCCTTTCTGCCACTTCCTTTAAGGCCGAAATTTCGGTCTGATAAACAATACAGCGATGTTGAGTTCAGTAAGGCAGAATCCAGGGAATCCAGGGATTTAGTAACAGCTTGACCGTCAGAGAAAATGTTAATCCCCACCGTGGCGAGGACGTTATGCGTCAGCCTTTCTGCCACTTCCTTTAAGGCCGAAATTTCGGCCTGATAAACACTATAGTGATGTTGAGTTTAGGAAGACAGAATCCGGGGAATCCAGGGATTTAATAACAGCTTGACTGTCAGATAAAATGTTGGTCCCACCGTGGCGACGACGTTATGCCTCAACCTTTCTGCCACTTCCTTAATGGCCAAAATTTCGACCCTACAGTGATCAGGTATTCTTCTTGCTATACTTAGCCCTAGGTTTGTATCTTCTTAATGTTTAAATAAAATACGCAATGCTATTTGAAATATTTAGTTATTACACTCCTGTCATAAACCAAATTATTATTGAAATTAGGTGCCATTTAAAGTAGCCGTGCGATGATAATTTTTTTTTTATTAATTATGGCACATAAATGCCAATGTCACTGCCGCTTACCATCGACCATTCAAGCAAAACGAAAGTGTTTTCTATTTCATACTTTCAATGTCCAACTGTTGTATAAAAAAATAGAAAAAAATATTGTACTCGTAAACAGTAAACCGACAAATGAAGACTTATATACAAATATGCACATTGCCGGCACTCACTTTGGCCGCTCACGTGTGCCATTTCATGTGGCCCCAAATTCGCATTAACATTTACAACCCAACAGTCAACCAGTCCTCCTATCCAGACGACCGGTACAGGCATAAAAATTAGCTCAAACTGCACCTGATATTGCATTCGCCAATAAAGACATAAAACTCTGCTGGTGAAAAAAAAAAAATGCAACAGTCATCGCTTGTGTAATAGGCAAAATAAATAAACGAAACCAGGTGAACATGTTTGTTTCTCATTCACTTGAATTGCCTCTGCGTCTGCGCAAGCGCATATGATTATTATCGCATATGAAAGTGAAGACAGGCACGAACTGCATTTGGTCACCGCTGTTGGCGTTTCAATTTCATTGCAAATCAAATGTGCAATACAAGAAATGTGAAACAAGTTTTGGTGTTTTTTGTTTTTATTCTCATTAAATGTTGCACAGTGGGAGATTTGTGGGTGATTTTCAGCGATTTCGTATTGGCTGATTAAACTTTTTAGTTCATAATTGAATTGGTTGGTTGACTGTTGGGTATTTAAGATAATATGATTTATAGATTAGTTATAAAGAGAGTATTTTAATTTGTCTTGCAATAACTGGCATGCATTGCTTACTAAGATGACCGATTAAATAAGTCGAGTATCGACTATAAGCCGCATATAGGAAAGGATTTCAAGCGATTCGTTTTTACGCGTTTCTGCTGCTGTTGGTCATGTCCAGATTTAATATGTTCTCAAAAGCATGGCCCTTGAGAACGAAGGAAGATTTGATCGGTATCATCAATGTCATGTTCATTGCCGAAGTTTTTTCAGCTTCATCCATCGTAACAACATAATCCAGTCAAAGAAATTTCTGTATTTTATGCTTTTGACTGCTTTTTTGACGATACACACATGGTCAAAATAATAAGTACGCTCTATTTTTTTTAAAGACTCGTTTACGAAAATTTGTTTAAATTAAAAATAAAAAACAACTACTAATTTCTTTTGTTATAACATTAGAAATAAAATAAATACTGAAACAATAACAAAAGTTAAATTCAGTATTTTTCAAGAAATAAGAAATTAATCAAAAACCATTGAACAAAATAATAAGTACATTTAGTTAAAATAAGCAAAAAAGTAAAAAAAAAACAAGTTGTTTCTGCTAAATTGGCCGAGTTTCGTTAAAAGCCGGTATATCCACCTTTATTTTCAATTATATTTTTGACTCTTTTTGGCATACTGACAACAAACTTCCTGCAGGTTTCTACTGGTATTTCATGCCAAGTTTTTTGAACAAAATTCCATAACTGATCCTTTCCAATTTTTTGTTTCAACTCTCCCCAAAGATTGTCGATTGGATTTAAGTCCGGAGATTGACTTGGCCAGTCAAGAAGGGCAACATTATTATCTTGGAACCAATCCTTGAACAACTTAGAAATATACTTCGGATCGTTATCCTGCTGGAATGTCCATTTAAGAGGTATACTTTGGCACAGCATAGTTCAACATCGTGTTTTCCAAGATATCTTTGTAGTGGAATCTGCTCATAGTGTCCGTAATTCGATGTATCGGACCAACACCATACCACGAGAAACAACCACAGACCATAATATTGCCGAGCCCCTTGCTTGATCGTCTTCTTTGTAAAGCGAACATGGAATTCCTAACCTTAGGACGTCGAACATTCCTAGCACAGTGGTTTCCAAATACATTAATTTTTGTTTCATCGCTCCACAAAATGTTTCGCTATTTTTCTTCACCGTCTCTTCCGGACCAATTGGAATGACTTCTTGCAAACGCCAATCTAGCCTTTAATTTTTTGTTTTTTTTTTTTTTTTTTTTGGCAATCCGTCCTGTTAAATGGGCTTCTTGTAGTCTGCGACAAACCTTTCGCGATGAAATTACATTTCAAATTTCTGCTTAAATCGCTCTTGAAGACACAAACGGGTCCCTCTTCGCAAGTGTTACGATACGGATATCTGTTATTTTTGAAGTTTTTTTTTTTGGCCTTCCGCGAGTTTCGATGGGATTTTTATGCTTTAAAGCATTTTGTACCGAATCATAGTTTTTGCTATGGAACGAAGACTTTGGCCACTTTCTCTTAGTCTTGAAACAATTTTTCTCTCCTCCGGAGAACAATGACTTTTTCGAGCCATGGCTGATTTTTTTTTAACAAAATACTTTGTTACGAATAAAGATAAACAACAGTAAAATAACTTGCCTTTCCAAAAAGACTACAGCAGACTGAGAAAATATTAACGAATTGAGCAATGTATTTATTATTTTGACCAAGTACTAAAGTCAATCCTGAACAAAACTAACTCACAATGAAAACAACGGGAAAGCCCCAGTTTTGTTTTTGCTTTTAAAGGTATTTCCATATTAAAGTTATTTAAATTAGAAAGAATTGCCTTGTTTACTTTCCGTTGAAGTAACTAAAATTAAACATTAACCAAATATAAACAGGTGTACTTATTTTTTCGACCATATGTGTATATAGCTCATACAGTTCACGTTTCACACGAAATCTGTACTTTCTCTTAACGATGCTGGGCTTACAAATTGTACAGAGAATTTTCTCTTTACGTCTCCCGGAAGAGTTTCAATCATTTGTAATGATTTTGCTATCTGCACAAGTCAGGTTCTATCTGAATCAGATATCAATTCTATATTTCACAGTGCAGGAAGTTTAAATAAAATACACGAACTCATTTTAACTGTTTGGTTATTATAATCCAAATTATAGTTAAAATTTGCTATCAAATCAGGTTCTATCTGGATCAGATACAAGTTCTATATTTCGCAGTGCAGGATATATATTTGCAAGGGATACTTTCAAATCTCCTCAATAGAGCCGAATTACTTGGTTATGTCAGTGTTAATTGCTATACTCGCTTTTGTTTACTCTTTGTCAATGCTTCAGAAGGCTGCAGTAACATGTTGCTGTTTTAAACCATTGAGTTTCAATCTGTTCATCGAAACAAATAACATAATTTTCCCTTGTCACTATATCCACTTTTACTGACTTCTTCTCAATGCTTGAGAAGACTGCAGTAGTAGCTTGAAATTTTCTACCAATGAGGTCTATATCATGGAGGCTGCAGTAATAGCTTGCAATTTTCTACCAATGAAGTCTATATCATTCGCTTATTCAAATAGCATATGGCTTTTGTTGAAGATGATCCCAGTTGCATTTCCTGCAGCTTTTCTCATTGTCATCTCCGAAAGTGTGTTAAAGATCTCGTACGATGGACTATCGTTTGATACAAAATGGCACAGTAAGATCTTCGCCAATCCGAATTCAGGCTCTTGTGCATGATAGCCCTCGGAAAAGTCGCAGTTTTTATGTCGGGTAGATCCTTAATCTGTCTACGCCGTCTTCTGGATTCGTGATTACGGAATCACGGTTCAATTTTGTCCAATTGCCAACTGCTTCCAGTATGTAAGTCCGTTTGATATTCAATTCTTCTATTTCTAATTTCTACTATATGTCGTTAGGTTAATTCTCAAAGTATTCCTCCGATATTTATCGAAAAATACTCTTGTGTTATACATCTTTTCTTGCCATAATACAATAAATATGTCCCTAGAAAACAACAGTTTCTATTCAACCGGGAGGAGGCTATAGTTAAATTCAAAAGTCCTAAGTTAATAAGGATTAATAGCTGTAATTTAGAGAACGTCGTTTTCAGTAATGGTTATCTGAAAACGAATTTCTTTCCGTTCGACTCTCTGGCTGTCTACAGTATACAATATCTATACTGAAAACTTTTAAGTATTATTTTTCGATTACCTCGGATTGAAAATGAGTCAAATAACCAGGTCCTTGATCTAAATTTCTCTACTGGTTAGAAACATCCTTATCATTTCTATCATTCGATCAACTGAGTCAAAATATTTTCCATTATTAAGGCTGAAAAAATACTTAATTTCTTTTTCTGGATTAAGCCTAAAGTTCGATAGTAATGATTATCTGTTGTAATATTACAAGTTGTAAAGGTGTAAATGCTGCGAAAAAGCAGCGTGAATTGTTCACTAAAATACAAAATATTTATTATTTATTCAAATTTATTGTATCGTCTTCAAAGTAGGAGTGTACTGAAATAATACACTTATGGCAAAACATAATCCAGTCATCATCCATTTTTCGAAAATGACTTCAGTTCCTGCCTCAATTTTTTCTTTTATGTCCCCTATCGAATGTAAATTCGATAACTCAAAGTAGTAATTGGAGTTTTTTTGAAAAGAAAAAAGTCAGCCAGAGTCACAACAGTTGAACATGGTAGTTATTCCATGATATTCGTTCAGTTTTTGGCCAGAAATTCGTTTACAATGAACATTTTGGGGGTAATGCGTATTCTTGGGACAAAATTCGTTAGTTTCCTATCCACAAATCAGACTTTTTTCGGTGAATTTGTTCTTTCAAATGCCTCAAAGTATCTAGATAATATTCTTTATTTACCGTATGACCTTGTGGGAAGAATTCCGAGTGCACAACAATGCGATTATCAAAGAAAACAATCAATATTATATTGAATTTTGATCGAATTTAACATGTCATTTTCGGTTTCGGTTCAATTGGAAGATGTCATTCTGAAGGTCTGGAAAGAATTCTGAGTGCACAACAACGCGATAATCAAAGAAAACAACCAATATTATCTTTCATTTTGATTGAATTTGACATGTCTTTTTCGGTTTCGGTTCAATTGGAAGATGTGATTCTAAAAGATGTTAACTGGCTGGAATGTCAAACTCGTAGGCCAATACCTCATCACCAGTTGTAATCCATTTTATGAATGTGTGGAGATGCCATTCTGAAGGTCTGGAAAGAATTCTGAATGCACAACATCGCGATAATCAAAAAAACAAAAACAACCAATACTATCTGGAATTTGAATTGGAAGCTGTCATTCTAAAGGATGTTAACTGGCTGGAATGTCAAACTCTTTGGCCAATGCCTCATCAACAGTTGTAATGCATTTTGTGAATGTGTGGAGAATTTAATCATTCTAGAGAATCATCTGGAAAATTTAACCTTCAATGATCTTTATACGATTGAGTTTAATTTCCAAACAATCCTGTAAAATACGAATTGATTCTCGAATTTACATCACAATTTTAACGTGAGTTGAAAAGGTTGATGGCCGACCAGAACGAGACAAATCTTCCACCACATCTCGAACGCTTTTGGATGCACTGCACCACTTACGAGGTGTGTTCATAAAATAAGTTGAATTTTCATTTTTCTCAAAAAATATTATTTTATTTATCAATTTCTATTTTATCTCCCTCAAAGTAGTCCCCCTCAGATATAATACACTTGTGTCAGCGTTTTTTCCAATCCTCGAAGCAGTTCTGATATTCACTTTTTGGTATGTCCTTGAGCTCTCTCATGCAAAAGCCATGATTTTTTTTTCCACAACTCCGAGCGTTTTTTTCATATTCCTTCACGCAAACGGCGCATAACTTCAAGGTAATATTCTTTATTACCTGATGCACTACGCCATGGTAATCGAAGTAAACAGTGAGCAAAACCTTGAATTTTGATCAAACTTGGCGTGCTTTTTTTGATCTTGGCTCTCCTGGACTCTTCGATCAGGAGGATTGGGCTTTGGTTTCGATGTCATAACCGTGATTCATCACCAGTTATGACCTTTTAAGAAAATCTGGATCATCGTTAACGTCATTCAACAATTTCTGAGTGATGCTCATGCGGCGTTGTTTTTGGTGAAAATTCAGCAATTTTGGAACGAACTTCGCTGCAACACGCTTCATGCCCAAAATCTCCAAAAAGATTGCATGGCATGAGCCAACCGATATGCCGACATCCTCAGCAACTTCTCTAATTGTGATTCGACGGTTTTCCATAACAATTTTCTTCATTTTCTTAACATTTTCATCGATTGTTGATGTGGCGGTGTCGTCCAGAGCGAGCGTCGTCATTCACATCTTCTCGATCTTCTGTGAAAAACTTGTACCGCTTGTAAAGATTTTTTTGACTCAGAGTACTCTCACCGTATGCCACTGTCAACATTTCAAGTGTTTTTGAACACTTAATTCCATTTTTTACACAAAATTTGATGCAACTTCTTTGCAACTTCTTCTTTCTGTAATATTTTGAAAGATACGACTCACGAAATTCTATTTGCAATACAAAATTTGGGACAAATTCTATTTATATCCATTGTAAACATCGCAAAATACAAATCTTTTGCGATGAACTGACAAAATTGAGCGCTGTTACCAAACTGAATAACGGATCGCACTCAAACTCCACGTCATTGTAGAGGACAGTTGTGCCAACTTAATGCCTGAAGTGGGCCTTTTAAATAATTTCCGGTATCTTTTTGGCAGAATAAGCAATCTAACCTTTCAAGTTCATATTTCGTCCAGTTAATTCCCCCTACTGTGCACTGTACCACTCGTCACTTCAAGCACATAAAATAAAATACACTAAGCGTCAGTTAAAAATACATTGAAAGTGTAACTCTTTTTTTTTTTGTATTTGGTCTATTGCATGGGATCTGTGTTATTGGAGCAGTGCACTTTGTGTGTCTTCCACTGCATAACAGCGCGAGTTTATGGTGCAAGAGCCAGAGTCAGAGTATTGGACTGTTTCGTTTTCATTGTTGGCACCGTCGCGTTCAACAGTGAAACAACACTATTTTCATGGTGGCTGGTTGATGGTAAAAAGTGAGTGAAAGCTCCTAGTGTGGGTTTGTTTTATACTACAGCAGATATGCACATACAGAGAGGTGTTGAAAGAGGTTGGATTTTTTGTAACGTAATTTCTTTCGTTGACTCTGCCTATCCGTACTAACATTGCCATCTGCCCCTGTATGTTGAGTAAGCATTTAGTTCAATAAAAGTAGTTCAAGTTCAATTAGCAAGCGAGTGGGAAATAAAAGAGAGCGTATATGAAACATAGTATATAATGTAGAATTTTGTTGTTGTCTAAATGATTCTGGGTGTGGAAAATATGACAAAATATTTCATATGAATATAATCGACTTGAAAACATCGTAGCTATGACGAAGCTTTACCAAATTATTGTACAATTGAAGCTAAATAACAATTAAGGTAATAATTTGTATCATACATTCGTTTAAACAACTCACAGTATTCACGGCTTATTAGCCAATAATTTAATTAATCTAGATTTCCATTAATCAGGGCTCTTTCGGACAATGAAATGAGGCATTTTAAGCGCATCACATATTGGGGGAATTCGCCACTTTTAATTTGGGTAATACAATTCAAACTAATTTAGCAACATTCATTTTTATCATATTGTCGTGATTATTTAAGAAATGTGTTCAAAAAATAATGTGAATTTTCATTTTTCTCACAAAATGTTTATTTAGTCATCAATTTCTATTTTATCTCCTTCAAAGTAGCCCCCCTCAGATATAATACACTTGTGCCAGCGTTTTTTCCAATCCTCGAAGCAGTTCTGATATGCAATTTTTGGTATGTCCTTGAGCTCTCTCAGCGATTCGGTTTCTATCTCTTCAATCGACGCAAAACGCCGTTCTTTCATGCGTCTTTTCAATCTTGGGAACAGGAAGAAGTCGCAGCGGGCCAAATCTGGTGTATACGGTGGCTGAGGCATGATAACGATATTGTTTTTGGCCAAATAATCCCTCACAAGCAAAGATGAGTGAGCAGTTGCGTTATCATGAAGCAAAAGCCATGAGTTTTCCACAATTTCCCACAATTCCGGGCGTTTTCCCGTACTGCTTCACGCAAACGGCGCATAACTTCAAGGTAATACTCCTTATTTACCGTACGACCTTGTGATAAGAACTCCTGATGCACTACACCATGGTAATCGAAGAAAACAGTGAGCAAAGCCTTGATATTTGATCGAATTTGGCGTGCTTTTTTTGGTCTTGACTCTCCTGGACTCTTCCATTGAGACGATTGGGATTTGGACCCATGATTCGTCATCAGTTATGATCCTTTTAAGCAAATCTAGATCATCGTTGACGTCATTCAAGAATTCCTGGGTGATGCTCATGCGGCGTTGTTTTTAGTCAAAATTCAGCAATTTTGGGGCGAACTTCGCTGCAACACGCTTCATGCCTTAAATTTCCGAAAAAATTGCGTGGAATGAGCCAACCGATATGCCGACATCTTCAGCAACTTCTCTAATTGTGATTCGACGATTCTCCATAACAATTTTCTTTATTTTCTCAACATTTCCATCAGTTGTTGATGTGCTGGGGCGTCCAGGACGAGCGTCGTCATTCACATCTCCTCGATATTCGGTGAAAAGCTTGTACCACTTGTAAACATTTTTTTGACTCAGAGTACTCTCACCGTATGCCACTGTCAACATTTCAAGTGTTTTTGAGCACTTAATTCCATTTTTTACACAAAATTTGATGCAACTTCTTTGATCCATTTTTTCAATAGCAGAAAATCGCCGAACACGCAAAACCCTGGTCTAATTTATGCCTCTCACAAACAAACTAAACATGTTATATGGATAAAACCGTAAAAAATAATAATAGTCGAAAGTCGAATGTACGTTGCCCGCGAAATTTGAAAATTCATCTTATCTTTTGGACACACCTCGTATATCAGTATTGTTTTTTTGCTTAGTATTTAAATTAACATATCGAATAACGAAAATATGCTGGAGTTTTTTCTTAAAAATAATACGATTCCATTAAGTATTTTAAGCGGATTTTAAGAATAATCAAATTTTAAATACCTCTCGCTGCAATTCTACCATAACAATTCCGGATATGCAACAATTTGCACCGTCTTGTTGCAGCCACAGAGAGTTGAAAGGGGAGGAAAGCTTTGGAAAGAAAACCTGGTTCACCATTTTAACATTTTTGTAAATAACTCAGCCTTCATATTGATGAACAGTGGACACCAATGGAACCCATCCAGCCAGTTAATATCGGTAATTTTGCATTGATCCATCATATCCTTAAAGCTTAAAAATCAATTCAATCTACATTTTGTTACATGAAGTATAAATGATAATAAGGGCATACTACATTTTAAGTTGCTCAAATAACGGTAGGTGGCTGTATGCGGGATTGAACCCGCGGTTATGCGAACGATAGTCGCGTTAGATAACTATCGCATCATGGCCGGCTACTAAGTGGTCTAATTATTTTAAAAATACACAACTCAATCTTCATATTGATGAAGTGGACACCCATGGAGTAATTTTGCATTGATCCGTCACATCTTTAAAGTTTAAAAATCAATTCAATCCACATTTTGTTACATTTTTTTCTTCTTTCTTTATTTGCAATCTATTTCAACTGTAATAAGAAAATTTGATGATCTTAAATAATAACATGATGTGTTGATTTTCATTAAAACCAGCAACACAACATACTTATCCATACACATAAGTTTGACGAAATATCTTGTACATTAATAAGCAAAATTTAATTCAATATATTAACTATTAATTTAATTTTATGGAAGATCTAACACATGTTATCTTTTGAGTCTTCTAACTTCATCAGTCTCATCTAACAGTGCGATTGCCAAAATGTTTGAGTGATTACTTTGTCTTTGCAAATCATTTGAATAATTGGAAAGTATAAACGTTAATAAAGACATACCACATTTTAAAGCAGCGGAACCACTGTGCTCAACTGTTGAAATAAATTAATCAATTTATAATATCATATCACTGACGATGGCGTTTAACTATGTTCTTTTGTTGTACCTTTAAGCCATCTAAGTTCTAAAATCAGTGCGTCAATGTGCCCAAACCTTTTTCGTTTTTTCGATGAAATATATTTTTGCATTTCATAACGTTATATTCAAATTCAATGTCATCTATAAGAAAGCGCAAAATAATTTGCAAATTTCAGCAAGAAATTATTAAACAAATCACAGAAACCGCCCAACTCGCACCCGTCCTTCCAACACCGTGCTTTGGCAAAATTCCAGCCGTAATGTTTAATGATTGCGAACCATTACCTCTGTTGATCTTCCGCCCGATGGAATGTGGTATCAGTCTGTAATTGATCGAGAAAAATTAAATTGAGAAAAATGAAAAACTACGACTTACAAATGAAAAATTTACAACTCACATGCGACAAATCATGCAAGCCAAATGAATGAATGCGATCGAGCCACCGGCTTGCGAATACACTACGAAGAGATTAACGAAGAGTTCAATGGTTCGAAAAATTACCTCTAGACAATGGCTAATGAGAAGTATTGCCGCATTCCAGCGTTTGTATAGGGCTATCCATTTAGTGGTTTCAAAACCGCCGGTCTTGCAAGGCTGTCTGCTGCTAAATAATTGTTATCTTAAGTGTTATTTATTTAGTGAAACGTTTGCCATTTACGAATATGAGCAGCTTAACAACCGAAGAACATGTAAAAATAGTTAAAATTTACTATAAAATTGGTGATTCATAAGTGGAAGCTCACTTCTCACTTGGTGTTTTTTTGCAACAAGCAACATTGTCGTACATGGGGCTTCGAGAATCCACAAGTGATTGTGGGAAAGTCATTGTGTCCGGAAAATGTGGCTGTTTGGTACGCATGGTGGTCTGAAGGGCCGTAGTTTTTCGAATACTATATCAAAAGGATCTACAGCTGCAACCAGTTCGGATGCAGTCATTTAAATGGCATAATATTTTGTACAGGATTTCATCGAAATCATAGCTTTATGTGCGCTTTTTAAACTTTACTTTTGAAACCGAAAAATATATAACCCTTTATAATAAACAAGCAGAGAGTGTCAAAAATTCAGCAGGCTGAAAGTTTACATATTCCTCACCATGAATTGCAACCGATAGCAATTTCTTCTATTGGAAGGAAAAGTACTTAAACTAATATAGTTTGTATGAAAAGTTAACTATTTTGTTCTTTCAACTTATGTTTGGCTGGTTGAATGTGCGTGAAAATAAATTCGAATTTAACTAGCAAAGACACAAACCACAGAGAACAGTGAACAGAGCTCTGTTAAGACGAAAACATGAGAATATATTTAAAACCCACAATGTTATCGGTTTGGAAAAACCTATGAAACCAACTTAAAAGAGTGCCCACGTTTGGCTCACAATAAGCGTTCTTTGGCTGTTAAATATTTGATATTTGTGAATAGCAAACCTTTCACTAAATAAATAACACTTCAAATGATAGTTATTTATCAGCTGACAGTCTTGCCAGACCGGCGGTTTTGAAACTATTAAATGGATAACCCTGTATAAACATTATCAGCATCTTAAGCACTATTGAAATTTTCAGCGACCTGGCTTGCGTTTTCGCCTTTATCGTTGAAAAACCGTAAAATACATCGTATTTTCCCATTGCTCGTATTCATCTTTGACGCTCGCTTAAACGAGCGTCGTTGCTGAATCAAGCAATCTCACAACTGTCAGACTAGTTTTTTAAGCAGGAAATTTTATCTTTCTAGCGAAATCCGATCGCACCTACACAATGCGGAACACATATTACTAAAGCCATCTATTGGAAAACTAATGAATATTGTTTTACTATGCCTTCTTGTTTAACGCAGTTGTTGTTAAACAACGACGCTCGTTTAAGCGAGCG
>JAHXMU010000111.1:142836-201560 GCA_019455685.1 Philornis downsi | reverse complement strand
CAAATGTCAAACAATGACACTTCGAATGGCGCCAAATTTAAATCTTGCGTTCTTGTTGGGACACCCTTTATATTTTCTTTTTATATCTTTTCATATTTTTAAGCAAATGAATTTCTAATTTAAATGTACATAACCGAAATGAATTTATTGCATTTGATGTATTATTACTTGTAAAGGGTGGCGCATAAGTAACGTTAACGGCGACTATATTGAATGCGTTCTTGTGCATCATTTGGTTTTAACTCGTGACCCAATTGCATCTTGTATGGGAAAAGATGTAACAGATGTGAAATTCTTTGCAAAGACCGCCTAGACATCTCTAAGTGCTGAGAACGTCGCCTGGTGAAAGTTTCGGGGTTTTCCTCAATATTTGCTTGCACTCGAGCAATGGTCCCTACATTTCGAACTGGACGAGGTCTCCCAGTACACGGAACATCATAGACAGCCCTTTGTTGCCCAAAACGCTGATCCCACCGGTGAATTGTTGGAGAGCTAGGAAAATTTCGAACATGAAAGAAATTTCGATATGATCTGAATAATCGAATGTTGACTTTCAAAGTGAAATTGAACAACTTTGGTTCTTTGTTCTGTGTTAAGCCTTTCCATCATAAATTTCTCAGGTATTATTTAGTTAATTCCTTAAAGAGACGAAAAAAAGACTTAAACAAAAAATGTATTCACTGATCAAATCTTCGCGTTACTTATGCGCCACCGTATACAAGTGTATAACAGTTAAATCACTTAACTAGCTGGCAACTGTTCTAAATAGTAAACTCGAACTTAAACTGTAATTTTTTCTAAAAAAAAAGACGATAGTCTTCACCTCTTCCTCTTCTTTTCCCTGAATCATCTTCCCGATAACATCGTCAGTTAAGCCACTACTAAGAACATTCAATAAAACTATGTAAGTTTTTGAAATCGAATCAAAATTCTTTTATTTCCCTCATCCTTAAAAGTATATTTCCCGGCAACGATTTACAGAGTCAAATTTTTTTGACTTTGACATCGCGCCTTTATCAAAGGAAAAGTAACCACTTTCTTCACTTATATTGTGAGCTTTATAAGTTTACAAAGTTATTTGGTTGCCATTGAAGTAAAATCTGACATCCTGCGAATTAGATTCAGTACTAACTGGTTAGCTGAAAATGTTACTCTCTACATCTTCTATACATTCCCAATTTTGCTTAATATTTATTACATAATTCTTTATACCTTTTCTGATACCAACTACTGTATCTGTTGTCGTCTATGGTCACTTTTTATCTGCTGCAAACCACTGTACGGGTGGTCAAAAAGCAAGCAGATCTAAAACCGAAACAAACACCTGCGTGATGTGATGTTCATTTGCGTTTCTAATATAGTTTATATTTGTTTTATAACTAGAAAATACTAATAATAGATTGGCTAAGAAGTCATCAATGGGACACAGCAAAGAAAAAACACAGTTGCTGATTGAAGATCAGATGTTGTTGATGTTGAAGTTCAAGGTAGTTTCTTGTTTAAAATGAAATTGCGGATTCATTCAATCACAAAGAAAACAAAAATGCTGACTCTTACTATCGTAAATGAATATACCTACATATAATACATATTTGAGATCTGGCTACGTGGTAGCCGACAGGTTTTGGAAGAATAAAAACAGAAAATGTTACGTTTTGTTTGTTATTTCCTTTACTAAAAGTGAGTACAATCTGTAAATCAGTGCTAATCAATCGTCGAAATATTTCGGCAATGTTTGGCCACAATGACCGTCCTTAGATGCGGTCAATAATCTTCTTGCTGTCTTCTCAGAAATGTAAATATTTGATATGCGCCGTTAAACGATAAATTAATTAGCATTTCAACTCACCGGTAAACTTGTTATGGTGGAGTATTTAGATTTGGATTTTAACATATGCAGATATATTTGATAAAAAAAGAAATACTCTTCACAAACAGTCACTTCGTATATATCATGTTGCCGTTTTAATCGTAATATCATAAATAACAAAAAATGTTGTTTTTTTCTCGCATTACCTAAAGTCTTTCTGTATTCGTAGTGGCGCCTCCTCTGCAAATTGTGTGATTCTGACTTCTCATATTACATCCACTTCTGAAAATCGCAAATACTCACATTATTTTTATACTTGCTACCTTTGGCAAAAAATCAAAGGTCGAATAAATACTGACTTTGAAAGTGAAGGCAATTGTATTAATAGTTCCAGCAATAGTCAAGCAATGACTGCAACAGATTGCCGAAAGTACAAGCGTAAGCTCTCGAAGTGTTGCCAACTTTAGGCTGTGGCAGCAACTAAACGGCTAATGACAGCGCACTTATTTTATATGAATCCTATGCCTAATAAAATTAGTGAATCAAGCATTTGTATTAATAGTTACAGCAACAGTCAAACAATGATAGCAACAGATTGCAGATAGTATTGGCGTAAGCTCTAGAAGTATTGCCAACTTCAGGCTGCTGTAGCAACCAAACGGCTAATGACAGCGCGCTCATTTTTTGAGTATACTCTGCCTGTTAAAATTGGTGAATTACTACCATTTTTGAAACTCACATAAGCCATAGTTTAGTTAGTTAGTTCAATAAATGATGACTGCGAAAGTAAAAGCAGTTCTATTAATAATTTCAGCAACGGCGCACTTATGTTATATGAATCCTCCGCCTAATAAAATTGGTGAACCATTTTTATTAAAACTCACAGAAACTCAATGTATTTTTCTTCAGTCGAATAAATGATGACTGCGAAAGTAAAAGCAATTCTATTAATAATTCCAGCAACAGTCAAGCAATAACTACAACAGATTGCAAAAAGTACAAGCATAAGCTCACGAAGTATTGCCAACTTCAGGCTGCTGTAGCAACCAAGCGGCTAATGACAGCGCGCTCATTTTTTGAGTCTACTCGGCCTGTTAAAATTAGTAAATTACTACCATTTTTGAAAATCACAGGAGCTCTAGTTTCGTTAGGTAATCGAATAAATAATGACTGCAAAAGTAAAAGCAGTTCTATTAATAATTCCAGCAATAATCAAGCAATGACAGCAACAGATTGCAGATAGTATTGACGTAAGCTCTCGAAGCTTTACCAATTTTAGGCTGTGGCAGCAGTTAAACGACTAATGACAGCGCGCTCATTTTTTGAGTATACTCGGCCAGTTTAAATGAGTAAATTACTACCAATTCGGAAACTCACAGAAACTCTAGTTTAGTTAGTTAGTCGAATAATTGATGACTGCGAAAGTAAAAGCAGTTCTATTAATAATTCCAGCAACAGCCAAGCAATGAAAGGAACAGATAGTACTGGCGTAAGCTCTCGGAGCGCTACCAATTTCAGGGTGCTGTAGCAACCAAACGGCTAATGACAACGCGCTCATTTTTTAAGTATTGGCGGTCTGTTAAAATTACTAAAATACTTCCGTTTCTGAAACTCACAGTTTTATTTTTTCTTCAGTACCTGCTGACTTTGTCCAAATCAAAGGTCGAATAGATGACGACTTCAAAAGTGAAAACAATTGTATTAATAGTTCCAGCTACCGTCAAGCTATGTTTGCAAAGGACTGCAGCAAATACAGACGTAAGTGCCCGAAGAATTGCCAACTTCAGGCTGCTGTAGCAAACAAAACGTCTAATGACAGCATGATCATATTTTGAGAGTCCTCGTGCTGTTAAAATTTCTAAGTTATTTCCATTTCTGAAACTCACAGAAACTTGACCTATTTGTTCTTTTTGGAGTGTTGCCAACTTTAGGCTGTTGCAGCAACTAAACGGCTAAGGATGGCGCGCTCGTTTTTTGAGAAGCTTCTGTCTGTTATATTGTTTACAAGCCTAGGGATGCATATTGTTTTACGTCGCAGTTAAGAGAGTTGACAAATTGGAATTCAAACGCAACAGTATTATTTAAACTTTGCACTTGGCTGCAAAATACCAACTAACCATTGTTAATGAGCTACAACATTTAATGGCGAACAAATTGTTGATGTATCTGACCATTACACGTTACAATAATACCGATAGCATCAAAAAAAAAAAAAACGCCATGAAGGTTGGCATCCAAAACCAGCAATATCACGGTTCGATAGGTGAAGTGCAGAATTCAACGTAATCCATGACAAAACACAGTTCGATTTTGGCTAAACATTTCTATGTGTCTGCTCATTGTATGGAGCTCAAATTAAAAAAGAACCTTGATTGAAGCCCTATCAAATTTAAAAGTGACATTTTTTACACGTGCAGTTAGTGCAAGTCAGTTCGCCTAGCAAGAACAAAGATGTTCAAATACTTGCACCTTAGTTTGCGATCTTGAAAATTTAGTCTTTTCTGATAAAAAAAAAACATGTTTACGATTCAGCAATATATATAAAAAAAAAAACAAAATGGCGAATTTCTCCGGTAAAGCAATCGCCTGCAGCAGTAAATTAATAAATCCACTGTGACAAGGTTTTTAACGATACTTTGCTGTCTTGTTCATGTAAAAACTACCATAAAAACCCTTATAGGCTTCGGAAAGACTCGGCTCCATCCCGCAAATCCCGTAAAACTCAATGATTTTTGCGAGAAAAAGTTGCCAGCTTAATTTTTTCACAAGATTGGTCACTATATTCCCGCATTTAAGCCAATAGGAGTTTTTTATATAGTCCCTTCTGGAAGCCAAAGTTTCAACTAAATAATGTTAGACGGCCAATGTCTTAAAGATTGCTGTTCGCCGAGAATGGTATAAATTACCATCAGGCTACATTCGTGTCATGTGTAAAGCCTTCCTGGCCAGACTCGATGCTATTATCCGCGCCAAAGGTGTCTACATGGAACTATAGTATATTTTTTTCAAAAAATTTCATATATTTTGTCAATATACTAAAGATTTTAAGTAAATTGACAAAATTACAGCATTACAACCATCGTATAACTTAGCTATCACCTATTGTTGAACGTAGTCAATCCTTCCCGTGAATTGAATTTTTGGAAAATTTAATAAATTTTTTAAAGTAAAGTAAATTATGAATTATAAATTATGAATTGAATTGAATTTTTGGAAAATTGGATTGAATTGCATTTAAATAAATTGTATTATTTCGAATTAAAATTGCATTCTATCAAATTACATTGAATTAAGTTGACATACATTAAATTGCTTGTGTCAAATAATTTGTAAATATTGTAAATTGTAAAAATTAACTATTTATTTGCTTGTGTAAAGGTCCATTCAAACAACTATGTAACTATAAAACCCTCTTTTTTGTTACGCCAATATGGCAACTTAGCGGGGCAAGGAGGTTTCCTGGTTGAAATCAGCGAGATATTTGTTCTCTTTTTTTCGCCAGCCGACAACCGGACCACTTCGCCAGCCGCTCTCAACATACGAATAAAAACTGAAATAATGTTCCGCTAAGAACCTAAGTTCTTCCACAAAACCTCCAATTTCTCTCACGGAACCTAAGTTCCAAATTAAATCTTCAGACGAAATCTGACAGATAAAAACTCTAGAAATTGCATTTTACACCCATGTTACAGGATAATTGAAGTAGTCTTAATAAAATGTTCGTTTACATATCGTTGTAACCGATTTTTGCTTCTAAAATATTGATTTGGCAGATTTAACCCTATTTGAGGAAATTCACGATTTTTTAGTATGAAAATTTCACAAAATTATCTACAAGTAGGGTTAAATTTTAAATCGAGGCTACTCAGTTAACGTGTCATCCTCTTTAATCATACTATTGCCGAAGTCATAACGCTATCGAATTACCGTGAATTTTATTTTAATAACAATTAATTTTCATTGCGATTTGAGAGTAATTTCAGAGTGACGGCAGCGATAATGTAAACAGTATTAAAGTAACAAGTGAGCAGGCGCAAAATTGGACAATATGTCCCCTTTATGACCTTCAGCGTAGTAGACATGGCTAAACCAGTTTTTTCCTCATACAAAATACTCGTACACTGGCTCGTACATAAGGTATAATAGAAATAAATCCATTATTTTTCCAATAGATGGCCGTGTCTCGCGTTGTGTTAGTGCTATTGGGTTACAGTAGATGGCGTTATAAAGATGGTATTTCGTAATCTAAAAACTACCCAGATAGTTTTGTGATTGCTTGATACAGTATTGTTCAAATATCCACTATTTTTCCAATAGATGGCTTTGGTAATTTGTACCTCGCGTTGTATCTCGCGTTGTGTTGGTCCCATTGGATTACAATAGATGGCGTTAGCAAGATGGTATTTCGTACTCTAAAAACTACACAGATAGTTTTGTGATTGCTTGATTCAGTATTGTTCAATACACTACTATTTTTCCAATAGATAACTTTGGTAATTTGTATCTCGCGTTGTGTTGGTCCCATTGGGTTACAAAAAAAAAAAACGTTAGAAAGATGATATTTCGTACTCTAAAAACTACCCAGATAGTTTTGTGATTGCTTTATTCAGTATTGTTCAATACACCACTATTTTTCCAACAGATAACTTTGGTAATTTGTATCTCGCGTTGTGTTCGTCCCATTGGGTTACAATAGATGGCGTTAGAAAGATGGTATTTCGTACTCTGAAAACTACCCAGATAGTTTTGTGATTGCTTGATTCAGTATTGTTCAATACACCACTATTTTTTCAATAGATAATTTTGGTAATTTGTATCTCGCGTTGTATTAGTGCGATTGAGTTATCCTAGACGGTGTTAGGAAGATGAAATTGCATACTCTACTTTCTTAAGTACTTTCGTAAACTAAATCGAAGTCCAAAACCAACCACTATTGCTCAGTACAAGTTTATTCTGTAGTCAATTACAACAGTGTTGCTACACAATATGAACTGAACTTTGGTTAATATATAAACTTTTTATTGTCAAGACCAATGACTTCTTCTTGAGCAGCTGATATTCTATATATCTGAGACCTTGGTGCAGACTCTCTTTCATTTTCAACACAAAGTGATAGACAATTAACTAATCAATCAATCATTTTGAATGTGAATTCATCGAAACAAAATAGAACTACTACTATACACAATATGTAATGGCCAATCAGATGTTTAATTTAAAAACCATTTAGGTTATTTAAATGACGTCTATTTCTAAAGTTTACAATCGTTTTAATCATTTGCATAATTTTGCATTTTAAATTTTTAATTCCATTAGAGCCATCATCATATTTAAGGTAAATAAACTTTAGTTTAGGAAATGCTCTGAACTCGTCGAGCGACAAGATTAAAGTTCAATTTTAACACTTGTTGGTTGTAAAACTAATACGTTCTGCTGTGTCACGGAATTGTTTCATATTATACTTTTCAGACTGTGACGTTTGGAATCGTCGTTAAACCACAGACCCCGTTGAGTGAGTCTAAAAATAGAATGTGTGTAAAGTCAATGAATGTGAGAAGTATCTCCCATGTCTCATTCATTCATCATTCAAAGTGATTATAGAAATCGAAAATTGGGCTAAATCTAAGTATTTCATAATTTTAGTCTTTCTATCTATTCTATCAAAAAAGTACCGGGAATTGGTCATTTAAAGAGTCAACGTAAAGATACTGTTAAAACTCTTTCTACCGCTAAGTTGGTGCAACTGTCCTTTATACTGACATGGAGTTTAAGCGCGGTCGGCCATATGGTTTGTTTACACTACTCGATTCTGCCAGTTCATCTCCATTTTGTGCATTTTGTGATTTTTGCTATAGATAAAAATATTGAATAAGGAATTTGTTACAAATTTCGAATTGAAAATTGCATATTTCGCTGAAAATACGAGAGCGGTCCAAAACCTGCCAACCTAACAAAGAAGACACAAAAGAGTTGGGAAAATTTTTCTTCATTTTTCAGCATAATCTCCTTTTAGATCAATACACTTTTTCCAGCGATATTCAATAGCTTCTATATCCTGTTTATAGTAAAAACCATCAAACTCCTTCAAAGTAGCCATCAAACGCAGACTCCACCCCTTCATTGTAAGGAAGTCTTTTACTGCCATGCCATTTTTTCAAGTTTGGAAATAGAAAATAGTTAGAGGGAGCTAAATCTGGCGAATAATGTGCGTGATGGAGTAATACGAACTTTAATCCATTGATTTTGGCCATCGCAATAGTGGATGTGTGAATTGGAGCATTGTCTTGATGAAACAACACCTTTTTTCGCCAAAAGCGGCCTTTTTCCATAATCTCATCACTTAAACGCTGCAATAAATTAGCATAATATTCGCCATTGATGGTTATTCCTTTCTGAAAATAATTCATGAAAATAATCCCATGCGCTATCCCAAAAAAAAAAAAAAAACAGCCGCTACGACCTTTTGAACACGATTCTCTCATTCCAGTCCGCTGCTTTGACGATGAAATAATGCAACTTTATTGAAACATCGACGCTGTTTTTGCTCTAATGAATGCAAGTGCGGCAACCACCTTGCGCACAACTTTCTCTTTAGCCGGCGATCATCCAATACCAATTTGTGATTTTTTTTTAACCGTGTCTGGGGTGGACACCTCAATTGGCCGACCACTACGGTGTTCGTCTTGGCAGCTCGTACGGCCTCGTTTAAACTCTGCTGGGCAATATTTTACAGTCATATACTAAAGATAAGACTCCCCCAGAGTAGAAACTAGGTCGGCTTCAATATGGATTGGACTGAGAACTTTCAAATAGAAATATTGACTTACTTAACGGTGACCAATTTTTCCATGTTTATAAATTCACAGAGGCCGTTTACTTTTGATGGCTCAAATAAAAATACTAAACAACGTGGCGTCTTGAATATTAAAACATGTTTTTTGAGGCTACAACTTTTCACCAAAATAATTTTTTTCAAACTACTGGCACCTCTTCCACGTCTTTGTATTACAGAAGGCTTACGATGAATCGACTTTATCAAAAAAACGTTCAAAGGAGTGGTACAGTGCATTCCGAAACAATGTGGTGGAAGCTTTGTTTCGTTCTGGTTAGCCATCAACGTCTTCAATAGAAGTTAATATGGATAAAATGAAGGAATTATTAAGTTTAAAAGGGATAATTACTGAACTTTCTGTGTATCACAAATCAATTCATACTATTTTACACCATTTTACTATTTTTGTTTTTTGGGTATACCGCTCAATTAGCTCTGCATGAAGCATGGAGACATGCTAGCAGTGGTTAATTTCGACCTCAATTTCTTAAAACGCATTATTACTGATAGTGAAACATAGATTTACGAGTTTAATATGCAAACCAGTCAGTAAGCCTCGGACTGAGCCGCAGTTGAAAAACCACGCCATAGTCGATCAAAAGTCTAAGTAACCTTGACTGTTTTCTTCCATTATCGCGGTATTAAGCACACGGAATTCTCACCAGAAAGTCAGGCAATAAATAAAAAATATTATGTGGGTCTTGCGCGGCGTTTTTGGAAAACAAATTCATCATAAAAGCCAGATTTGTGGAAAGAAAATTCTTGGATTTTGCACCACGATAACGCGCCATCTTACAAGGCTACCGTTATGAGAAAAGTTCTAGTCAAAAACTCAACAAATATTATCGAACAATCGCCGTATTCATCTGATATATTTCCGGCTGACTTTTTTCTCCTTTCAAAACTCTAATTATCTCTTCAAGGCACCCATTTTTGATCCGTAGAAGACATAAAACAAAATGCGTGGCAACAACAGAAGTTTGTCTTTTCCTAAAACTGTGTTTGAAAAATGTTTTGACAATTGGATTATTCGTTGGCATAAGCATACTATTTGGGAAGGACAATACTTTTAAAACTATGAAATGCAATAAATATTTTATGTTTTATTAGCGAATTGACGGTACTTTTTTGATAGAATGTATGAGTGAAGTTTTTAGTTATTTCTTTGTGGGCATCTAAATTTAATGTAGAGTGCTTTGTAATAACTTAGTCGTTAAAGCATATTCGACACTATTTCAGCTGCCCCTACTTGAATTTCCCGTGAAATCTCACACAGATGTGGGATGTTATCACATCCCAACTTATTTCCATGATAGCTGACATAACCGAATTCAATTTCGTTCCAATACCTGTTTTAGAATTGAATATAGTCAAGAAAGCCATTACAATTTATTAAAACGTTTTGTAGATATGTCAATGTGAAGGCGGGTTTTATGAAATTCTCAACCAATTTCATAACCGTCGTATTTTTCAAAACGTCACACATTTTATACAGAATACGTCACACTTTTCACTTTCATAGGGAAAATTGTCACACTTCTCGTAGAGAAAAATGTCATAAAAAAAGCCTTTCTTTGAGAAAAGTGTCATAAAAGACACTTTTCATAGAGAAGAGTATCGTGAGAGAAACTTTCCGTATAGGAAAGTGTCATTAAATACACTTTTAGTGTAGAAAGTCGTCATGAAAGGCACTCTTCGTTTAGAAGAGTACATCATGGAAAATACTTTTCGTATTGAAAATTGTTTCATAGAAATTCTCCGTGTAGAAAAGTGTTATAGAAGACACTTTTCGTATAGAAAAGTGTTATAGAAGGCACTTTTCGTGTAGAAAAGTGATATGGAAGACACTTTTCGTACAGAAAAATGTCATGGAAGACACTTTTCGTTTAGAAAAGTGTTGAGGAATGCAACTTTCGTATAGAAAAGTGTTATGGAAGACACTTTTCGTGTGGAAAAGCGTTATGGAAGACACTTTGCTTATAGAAAACTGTTATGGAATGCACTTTTCATATAGAAAAGTGTTATGGAAGACGCTTTTCGTATAGAAATGTGTTACAGAACACACTTTTCGTATAGAAAAATGTTATAGGAGACACTTTTCGTATAAGAAAGTGTTATAGGAAACACTTTTCGTATACGAAATTGTTATGGAAGACACTTTTCGTTTAGAAAAGTGTTATGGAAACATTTTTCGTTTAGAAAAGTGTTATAGAAAACACTTTTCGTGTAGAAAAGTGTTATAGAAGACATTTTTCGTATAGAAAAGTGATATAGAAGACACTTTTCGTATAGAAAAGTGACATAGAAGACACTTTTCGTATAGAAAATTGTTATAGAAGACAGTTTTCGTATGAAAAGTGTTATGGAAGACACATTTCGTATAGAAAAGTATAATGGAAGGCACTTTTCGTATAGAAAGGTGTAATCGGAAACACTTTTCGTATAGAAAAGTGTTATAGAAGACACTTTTCGTATAGAAAAGTGTTATAGAAGACACTTTTAATGTAGAAAAGTGTTATAGAAGACACTTTTCGTATAGAAAAGTGTTGTAGAAGATACTTGTCGTATAGAGAAGTATTATAGAAAACACTTTTCGTGTAGAAAAGTGTTATAGAAGACACTTTTCGTATAAAAAATTGTTATAGAAGACACTTTTAGTGTAGAAAAGTGTTATAGAAGACACTTTTCGTATAGAAAAGTGTTGTAGAAGATACTTGTCGTATAGAGAAGTATTATAGAAAACACTTTTCGTGTAGAAAAGTGTTATAGAAGACACTTTTCGTACAGAAAAGTGTTAAAGAAGACATTTTTCGTATAGAAGAGTGAAATGGAAGACACTCTTCGTATAGAAAAATGTTATAGAAGACACTTTTCGTATAGAAAAGTGTTATAAAAGACATTTTTCGTTATTTACACTTCAAAAATATTCCATTGAATTTTTTATGACTTTCTAAGTATTTTCCACCAGTAAGGACTCTTTGACAACTTATCGTGTGAAAAATTGTATAAAATGGAGTTAGAAAATGTTGCCTGAATTTTGTTCATCATCAACGTCATTAGTCGAATCCCTTAAGCGATATAATTGTAGAATATTTTGAGCAATTATTTGTCCCTGTTGTTAGAGAAAACAAAAAAAAGCATTTTTGGAAATTGAAGATGTGGACTATGCAATCATGTCTGCAATGTGAATTTATGTCGAAATTTTGGGGTTTAGAATTGTTTACCAAAAGGCTGTAAGAATATTTAAGAGAGCGTGTTAATAAAATTCAATATACAATGATTTTATAGAATATTTTAGCATACATACTCTCCGTGTTTCTGTACTTATTTGATAAGCTTTTTAAATTAAAATGGAAAGGGGCGTAAACTTAATTCATATGTTCTACGAAAATAGTGCTTATTTTCTTTCGCTTATGACGTTCACATAAGTGTTAGTTGACTCTTAATTGATATCCGACATCTTACCAAGTTTGGAATATTGGAAGTCCGATTGCGTTGTAAGACCGGTCATGGAAAAACCATTCACAACCCTCTTACTGTCACTACTAACCCATTGGTTTTCTATTTATAGATGTTTGGTAAATTTGCTGAAGTTTAACATAATGTCGCAATAATAAATTTGTTTTAACGATATGCTCACCAAAAATAGAATAGTTCTACTCAAGCCTGTCCCATTTTGAAAGTCAATCATTTGTTGAAAATTTTTATTTGTTTATTTACCTATACAAATAAATAATTCACTAATTGTGTGTGTTTCTTTTTTTTTATAACAATAACATTGTAAATACGGCAGTTTAGCTAATTGTCTATTCTCATGGTGGCTGATATTTACTCATCTACTGGGCGGTAGTCCCTATAAACAGCGTCTCATACGGTAATAGTAGCAGTAGTAGTAGTAGTAGTAGTAGTAGTAGGTGTACAATATTTAGTTGCTATTATAGTCAGTTATACATAGTTGGTGCTATATAGAGGTCTTTGTTTGTTATGTGACAAAACAACTATGTTACGGAATATTTGCACATGTATATTTAGTCATCTACTATCGGTAAACAAAATGTTGTAGTAAAAATTATAAAACTTGCAATGTAATTGAGTCCATATTCCGTTTAGATACGTGATTAACAATGAAATTTTTGGCTGAGATGTAAAAGGTTTTTGCTGTTATTTTTTTCATGAGAATTAATCCACTTCCACTTTCCTAAGAATTTTTAATTTCATAGTGAGTCATATTCGCTTCCTTAGAAAGGAAGAACATAGAAAGATTATAAATAAAGCGAAAACTAGAACAGAAATTTCCGTCAGGTAAACTGAACTTATATTGCTGTCTTCACTCAATGTTACGATAAAGTTTATAGTGCTTAAAATGATTATGGCGACACAATCGTGTTTAGGGTATATCAAAAATATTGTCCAAAATTGCCGTGTGGGGTGCAATGAGTGGCCGACAGTGGCGCTCTCGTTCGTATGATAGTGGCTTTAACCCCTTCAACAGTCACTTATCTATCTTTGGGCGGCGGTCACCTCGATGTGTGTGACGAACACTTCGATTTGTCGAGTATTCGACAAATCAATAGAATGCTTTTCAAATTTTAACGTCCGTAATTGTCGTCAAATTGCAGGTCCTATGAATATAAAAACAGAGAAGTTCTAAGAAGTTCTCCCACGCGTCCCATTCATGAGATCCGAGAGAATTCTGTTGTTTTTCAATAACAACAAGGTTTTGGATTGGAGCAACCTAATATCTTTCCTAGGATAATTTGGTGGGCTGAATTCGAATCTATAACTGGGTTTTCTTTATCACTTTTCGGGATATAAAAAAATGTTTTTATTCGTTTTTTACATAAAAAATTAGTTTAGTTTATTTAAAAATCAATGGATTTTCCAAAGTGAATGACGTTATTTGAACGTCGTTTGTATTTTGTTGGTTCGGTTTCACATATAACACATAGAGCCCAGCAATAGTCTCCCAGCATGCTTTTGTGCCAAAAACCTTGATAATTTCTTTCAATTTACCTTAAATCTTGGTGAGAGCGCACCCCTTGTTCGTCGCTCACCGCACCTAAGTTTGGTGGAAAAAAATATAAATGCGAATAAAGAAAATTCATTTTGAGTTACATTCGTGCACCAAATTCGTGATAATTTTTCAATAATTCAGCAACAATTTGCCTGTAGTTTTCACTCTTATTGTTTCCAAGAAAACTGTTCACGATGCTCTTGAAAGATTTCCTGGCTGCATATTCTTCCTCCAATAAAGATTGTGAAAAATTTTCATCATTCAATAGCTTCCTCATCTGAGGGCTAACAAATATGCCTTCTTTGTGTAGTATGTGAGTGTAATTTCTCTAAGTGTATATTCTAGAAAGATCATCAAAACCGCTCCCAGAACATTCAAGTAAGATATGTATTTATGTGTTTTATCAGTATTATTAATGTAATAAAGCAAAAACAAGTGAAGAAAAACTATTACTATTAAATATTTATTAAAAATATTGAAATTATTTTAATACTAAAAATGACTACATCCGATTTTTTACATAAAAACTCACCCAATAATTTTATTATACGATTAATTAGCTGAATTCAACGTAAATATTAGTGTATATGTAATCTCTTTCCTTCTTTATCTGTAAATAGGACTTTTCTAGAATTACGTTTGCGACAATAAGTTATGTTTGTTCCTCTCACTCCCATTATATAGTCTATTGTTATTTCCTTTTCACTTGTTATGTAAATAAGAACTTTCTAGAATTAAGTCTATGATAAACAACACTATTCTGTAAATATGTTTGTCCTTGTTGCACCCATTATGTAGATATGGATATATGGGACATGGAGTACCTCAGGGAAGTGTATTTGTCCCCTTTTTTTCATGATTTACCTCAACGATTTATCTAATCTAAATCTATACGGGAAACTTATAATGTATGCAGATGACATAAGTTTATTTTACCCATATATATGTAAATATGATATTATATTAAGAGGTCAAATTGAACATGATGCGGAGCTCATATTGGAATTTCCAAGGTTAAACAAATTGGTTATAAATGCTGATAAGACAAAGTTGTTACGATTCCGACTTTATCCTACTGGTAATATTTTCAGTGTAAATGTCAGAAATAGAGTGGTTACAGAGTGCACTACTCTAAAATACCTGGGAATTAGCTTTCAAAATAATCTTTCGTGGAATGTACATATCCAATATGCGGCAGCAATCGGTATCTACATATATATATATATATATATATATATATATATATATATATATATATAATAAATGCTGTGCGTGAGTCTCTCTAAAGCTCGAGAACGGTTGGACCGATTTGGCTCATTTTGGTCTTAAATTATTGGTAGAGTATTCCGAAAGGTTTAAAAGGTTCTATTTCAAGTGATAGATGGCGTTGGAGATGAGATTTTTGCAATTATTTTTTTTTTACCACATTAACATTGAATCAAATAATGGTAGGTAGGCAAAACAACGTTTGCCGGGTCAGCTAGTTCTTTATAAATTTAAAAATAAATTTGATGTGAACACAAAACTATTAATTTATAATGCCCTTATATATAGTTATTTCAGCTACCTTCCGTTGATTTATGCATATAAACGGACTGCAGATTTTCAAGCTCTTCAAAGAGCGCAAAATAAGGCGCTTAAAACAGTGTTTAATCTTCCAATTTTATATCCCACATTCACATTATACAAGGATGTGGCGGAAACAGTATTGCCAATTTATGGGCTACATAAATTTAAATTATTAGTATACATGTTCAAGTAGCTGCATAACATAGGTTATCATACAATCCAGTTTCGAAGAAACCGCCATGTATTTAATACCAGAAATGGCTCTAATCTAGTTATTGTAAAATGTAGACTGGAAACTAAAAAGCAATGAATTGAGTATGCTGGATGTTCTGAATACAACCGCATTCCACAATCATTGCAAAATATATCCAGGATTGGAACCTAAAATCTTATTTATTTGAAAACATGGAAATGCGTCTATTGTAATTAGCCTTCTTTTTCATAACTTCTGTTTGTTGCCATGTAATTTATTTTTCTTCAAATGAATATTTCATATAATATGAATGTTCAACAGATATTGCCAATTCGCCCCAATAATGTCCAAGTGGCGCAGGGGCATAAATATTAAATGTGAAATTATGACTGAAACAAATGAATAAATACAAAAAAAAAAAAAAATGTGTAACTGAAAATCAATCACTGTTATGATCTAATTATGAATCATATACAGGCCCAAAATGACCGAAGTGGTGTGAATCGCTTATAACTTTTTATTTAAGATATATTTTTTTTAATTTTTTTTTAAATACAGTAAATTTATGGGGAATATTTGTAGATTAGTTATTAAAAATGATATCCCGCAAGTGGTGGCCATTTTCTGCTTCGCACAAATGTGCTCTTTCCAATACATTTTCCATGACCTTTCGCAAAATTTCCGGTGTTATGTTGTTAATTTCGTCTCGAATATTGGATTTTAATTCGTCAATAGTCCTGGGCTTATTAACATAAACTTTCCCTTTTAAATAACCCCAAAGTCAAAGTCAAAAAAAGTCTGGACCGGTTAAATCCGGGGAACGCGGAGGCCAATTACAATTGCTTGTACGCGAAATTATTCTTTCACCAAATATGTCGCGTAAAAGAGCCATTGTGGCCCTCGCAGTGTGCGCTGTGGCTTCATCCTGTTGGAACCATATTTGCGGATGGTTTTCCACGGCTGGCCTTACAAAATTTTCTAACATGGCCCGATATCGATCAGCATTGATGGAAATGGCAACACCTCGTTCATTTTCAAAAAAAATATGGGCCAATGATCCTTTCTGAAGAAACACCGCACCAAACAGTACACTTAACTGGGTGTAATTGTCGTTGATGAAGTACTCTCGGGTTTTCCGTGGCCCATATCCTGCAGTTTTGCTTGTTAACGAACCCATTTAATTGGAAATGGGCTTCGTCACTCATAACTAAGTTATGAATAAAATTAGGATTCTCTTGTGCTTTTTGCTGGAAATAAATTGCATAGTCAAGTCGTTGCTGGTAAACTGTCGGTTTCAATTCTTGGACAATTTGAATTTTGTATGGAAACATTCTTATGCTATGCAAAATTCGCTGCAGCGACCCTCTTGAGATGCCAAGTTGTGTATACCGTCTCCTGGTTGATGTTGGTGGATCCTCCTGAATACTCTCCTGTACCACTTGAATATTGCCATCCGTGTGCACCGTTCGTCGTCTGGAAGGTTCCTTACTGCTAAGGAAGGTTCCTTACTGCTCCTTGTTCTCGAAAATTTGCAACAAGACGGTTTATTGTTGACTGAGAGGGTGCAACCCGCACATTAAATTGACGACGGTATGCACGCTGAGTCAACACAATGGACCGTTGATTTACAAAGTAAATTTCAACGATTTGGGCACGTTGTTCAGTTGTGTATTGCTTCATTATAAATTCTCCAAGTCTTCTTTACAAAATACTAAAAAGAAAAGAAAAAAAAATTATTAAAAAAAGGTTATAAGGAATTCACACCACTTCGTTCATTCTGGGTCACCCTGTATTTAAGCTTTTTACACAGATATGTTTGTTAAATATACACATAGACTATTAAAAACTTTATGATGCCGTGTCGTCTTCATGAATTGTGAAATTTTATTGAAATTAGCAGGATATTTTTATTAAGTTAATATGAAATAAAGGTTTTTTTCGTCCCTATGGAAATCTTTAAAATAAAAAAAAAATATAGCATTTTCTAGAATGCCATTTTAGTATAAATGGAGCAACTTTGTAGGTTTTGATGATTTAATAAGTTGACGTTGATGTGGAAATACGTTCCACAATACCAAATTTGATTTTAGCATATGAAATTTTAAGAAAAACCGCTAACAAATATTGAAATGCTGCATCATCTTTGTCCAGAGCCTTGACAAAATTCTTAAAGAGGCCCAATTTCACCACACACACAAAGCAAAAATAGCTTGAATCAGTAACACACAATCTCCCTGACATGATTAAACGCTACTATAAAGATTTCAAATGATTGTGGGCTTCTGTCAAATTAATAGTTGTGAAATTGTAGTGCCAGTATTGACTGTTTTACAGTATTGCCAGCATTAGATAAAAAATGAACTAGACGTGATAGCTCAATTCGAATTCCAGATTCAAATTCAGCACACCCAGATTAGTTAAAAAATATGCCTCTTTTCTTTTCTATAAGTGGCAGGTTAGGTTTCCGCAGATTCAAAACGTTGGTCTTAAAAGTTTCTTTAAAATTATAAAATATTTCTGATCTTACGTTCACGTAGCCTATGAATTCTAATATAGCTTGAATGAAATCAAATAAAACGCTTCGCTGTTGTGCTGCGCCAAGCAGTGGAGACCAGTGAAAAGTCGAAGTGGACTGTATAAATGATTTGGGAGCAGAAGGGACAGCGAACCAACGATGACCAAGACTTTGTTGTAGGGATGCGACGAAGGCAAAACAGAGCAGAAAGAAGATAGTTGGAATAACAGCTGCGGCCAATTTATTGATTCGATATTAGTGAAGTATTTGGTGACAGCAAAACCCACTATACTTGATTGTTTCTTGTTGTGATTAGAAACACTATTGTAAGATGAATTCCTCGTTAGGGTAGAAACAAAAGAAGAAGAAAAATAAACCGGGATTATTAAATTCACTTTACGGATTTTATTCTTGAGTAGGTTGTTGTTCATAAGTACATACTTACATTAGGGAGTTCAACTTAAATTTTCATACTCCTCGTAAAGACACGTGCCAAAAGTGTGATTCACTAAAACAAAAAATAAAAGCATCCAGTAATGAAGACGAAAACTTGCATCTTATGGAAATTCATGATTCACATCTTAATAGTGCCGAACAGGCTAGAAAATGTTTAACAGATGACATACAAAAAGCAAAAGATAACCCGAGTGAATATTACGGATTCACATTTGATCTACAGAAAGCAGTTTCTTATCCAAAACTTTCTGTTTTGGTAGCTTATTATATGCGCAACATGTACAGGGTTGCCCATATTCGACGGACCCATCTGGCAACGCCATAACTTTTGACAGAGATGTCAGATCGCTTAATGACATACCGCGTTTGAAGCGTCAGTCCAAGCAGATTTTTACCATGGAACAATACACGCCACGCGAGCGCTCTGAAATAGTTGAAATTTACATTCAACAGAAGAAGTCAATTGTGAAAACTCAACGTGCTTTTAAAATATTAAAAAATGTGAGAAGTGCGCCTTCTAAGAACACCATTAAGCGTTTATACGAAAAATTTTCGACTGGTGAGGCTCTTTCTAATCCGAAGAGGCCAAATAAAAGTCGACCAAGGCGATCGGCCGAGAATATCGCTGCCGTACGAGCCAGTGTTGAGAGGCCCCCAAGAACATCCCAAAAACGCCGTTCTCAGCAGTTGGGCATTCAATTGACGCAGAGATTGTTGCCTGCGGACAAGCCTCGTCGATTGGAATGGGCCCAACGAGTCATCGAAATGGCCGATGATGACGAGCAATTTTGGAACAAAATTATCATGTCCGATGAAGCCCATTTCACAATGAATGGGACCGTAAATAAGCAAAATTGCCGTATTTACGCCACTGAAAATCCTCAGGAGATTCAAGAATTGCCTCTTCATGACGAAAAAGTCACAGTTTGGTGCGGCGTTAGTGCGAAAACGGTCATTGGGCCGTTTTTCTTCCAAAACGAAAATGGCCATGCTGTTACCATCAACCAGGAGCGTTATCGCGACATGATGACCAATTTTGTGATGCCAATTATTCGTCGAAAGCGTATGAGGCAGTTCTGGTTTCAACAAGACGGCGCTCCACCGCACACAAGTCGCATAACAATCGATTTTCTGAAGAATTTGTTTCCGGGCCGTTTGATGTCGAAAAGTGGTGATTTGGACTGGCCACCGCGTTCGCCCGATTTGACGCCCGCTGATTTCTTCTTGTGGGGACATTTGAAGTCAAAGGTTTACGTTAACAAGCCAAGGACCGTAGAAGAGCTCAAGGACAACATTCGTGAAGAAATAGCCGCTATTCCGGTCGAAATGTTGGCGAAAACGATGGAAAATGCTGCAAAAAGGGCACAATACGCCATCAACGCCAGAGGCGGCCATTTGAGAGATATCATATTCAAAAATTGATGTAAACAAATCTACTTGGAACAAATTAAATGAATAAGATTGCCAACCGCCAAATTTTTATTTTTTTCTTTGATTTTTTTTAAAAAACATGGGTCCGTCGAATATGGGCAACCCTGTATGTATACAATTTAGCGTTTCATAATTTCCACAATGAAAATGCTAAAATGTATGCATGGGATGAAACAATCACCTCAAGAGGATCACAGGACGTTGCGTCCTGCACCTTAAAGCACATTTCGGATATTACCACTCAATAGCATGCCATTCTTTTTTGCCAAATGATCGCGATTTTGGTTTGATAGAAATTAAAATTAAAAAATCGAATTATTTATACATCTCTGAGCATTATTATAATTTAATAGAATCATGTAAAAAGAGAAACCCATTTTTGGTAGTATAAATGGCTCAGAAAGCTTTCATTTCGACAAAACAACTAAAAGAATCAACGAATAATAGAAAGAAAACACCAATGGAGAAGATTTCTAAAAAACGCTCCATATAAGATGTTTTATAAAACTTCCTTGGATGACAACTCCGAATTCAAAGTATTAGACCTCTCACCTAGAATATTCGAAAATATTGATTTGCAGAAAAAAACGTAAAGGTATGATGGATTTACTGCCCCATATCCCACCAATTTTTCGCAAACACTTTATTCCCCTAAATACTAGTAAATAATTTACTTGATTACAATGAAATGAGTTTGAATAAAACTTTAATTATTAATAAAAATGTTTTCTTGATGGCTTAAGTCATTTATAAAGTCATCCAGTTAGTTTTGAAAGTGGTATAAGTCATTTCAACCTTTAAAAAAAACATTTTTTTTTAAAAATGGTTATAAATTTCACAATCATAATAAATACTTGTTTGTTGACCCTAGTTTACTGTCGAAAAATCATATTCCATAATATAAAAATATTTTTTAATCTTTTAAAATGCAAAACTCAAAATATCTCGATATAAGGAAAATGTGACTTATACCACTTCCAAAATCAAGGGCTCATATGTATTTATAGCATAAAGGAAGTGAACTTTTCCTTGTCACGAAATAACGAGAAACTTCAAGACATATATATTTTTGTTCTTTTGGAATACAATTCAAATTACAACAATCTTTACGATTTTGTTGCTATCATGTAGCTCAAAATTTTGAAAGAATAATTCAACCTATGCATAATACAATTTAGTAATTTTTTACGGCTGAATTTGTAATTAACATTAAAATTTATACTTCTTTTTAATTTAAATTAGAAACATTCAATACAAGAAAAACAAGAAAAACAATTTCCTTTGAATTTTTAAATCAATATTTTTATTGTCCAAACTAAGGAGTTTCCACACAGCTTATAAAGGGTGTCCCAACAAGAACGCAAGATTTAAATTTGGCGCCATTCGAAGTGTCATTGTTTGACATTTCAACAATTGTTATTGTTTGCTAGTAGAAGGTACGAGGTTAGTAAAAATGGAGCGCTACACGAATGAACAACGCATTCTCATTATGAAATTTGTTTACCAAAATGGTGACAGTTTTGCGGCTACAGTTCTCAAATTGCGATCAATTTGGGGTCACAATAATGATCCAAAAGAGTCAACTGTAAAGAGATTAATGGATAAATTTGCCAAAACTGGGTCTGTTAGTGATGTAAAGACAACAATGCGCCTTCGACCAGGTCGATCGACCAAAACTGTCGCAACTGTACGTGATGATGTCGCTCAAACTCCATCCACCTCAATTCGACACCGAGCTCAGCAAATTGGTGTCTCCAAATCCACTACGCAGCGAATTATGACGAAAGATTTGCATCTTCATTCATACAAAGTTCAATTGACTCAGGAACTGAAGCCAGCTGACCATGGACAGCGAAGGGAGTTCGTTAATTGGGTATTGAAGAGACAACATGAAAATGCTGATTTTGCCGATAAAATCATCTTCAGTGACGAGGCCCATTTGCATCTTGATGGCTTCATCAATAGGCCGAATTGTCGCATTTGGGGTGAGGAAAATCCTCGAGTGATTCACGACAAGCAAATGCATCCTCAACGTGTCACTAAGTGGTATGAATTTTGGGCTGGAGGAATCATTGGACCTTTTTTTATGAAAATGAGGCATGTCAACAGTCAATGGTGTTCGATATCGTGAAATGATAACCAGTTTTTTCGTGCCTAGAATTGAAGAAATGAATGTGAAGTTCATGTGGTTTTAACAAGACGGCGCCACATGTCATACAGCCAGAGAAACAGTTCAATTGCTGTATCAGTCATTTAAATCTTGCGTTCTTGTTGGGACACCCTTTATACAGGGTCGGCCATATGAGTGTTGGCGATTTAATTCTTCAATTTCTCGGTAACGCGCGGCACGGAGTGACGGGTGGATATGTTGTTCGCTGCGCCGCTTCCTGGAAGTTTAGTCGCCATGGAGCCGTACACGGGAGTGCAGCGTGCATTTTGTGTCCGAGCGTATTACGAAAACAATAAATTAGTGATTACTGCACGACGTTTGTATCGGCATGAACACGGTTTAAACGATTTAAGTGAAGTTCCAAGCGCCAATGTGATACGAAAAAGGATCAGAATGTTCGAAACAACCGGCTCAACAGTACCAATTACGGTTCGTGGTCGCCCAGTTTCTGCAAGATCAGCCGACATTGTGGAGCGTGTTCGTGTTTCAGTTCAGTGAAATCCGCAACAGTCAACACGTAAGAGAAGTCAGTCTTTGGATGTCAAAAGAACAACTTTACGACGAATTTTGAAATGTGATTTGCATTTGAAGGCTTATAAAATTCAGATAGTCCAAGAATTAAAACCCGATGATGCCAATAACCGACTTAACTTTATCAATTTGATGCTAGAGCGGTTCAACAATTTCAACAACGTGATTTTTAGTGATGAGGCCAATTTTCACCTTAATGGCCATGTGAACAAGCAAATTTGTCGGTTTTGGTCCGAGACTAATCCCCGACGCTTGCATGAACGTCCACTTCACAGCCCTAAGCTTGTCGTGTGGGCTGGGATAACGTCAACCGGTATTATTGGACCATACTTTTTGGAGGACGAAAGAGGGCATGTGATGACGGTTAGAGCGAACAATTATTGCAACATGCTAGCAGACTTTTGGGTGCCAGCTTTGCAAGAACTTCAAGGCAATACCTCGAGGATGTGGTTTCAACAGGATGTGGCCACATGTCATACGGCTAGGGTATCCATAGAGCTGCTGAAAAATGTTTTTCCTGGAAAACTCATTTCGAAAAGGGGGGATATTGAATGGTGGTCCCCACGTTGCCCCGATCTCTGTCCATGCGATTTTTTTCTATGGGGCTACCTCAAATCGGTAGTCTACGTGAATAATCCGACCAATTTAGAGCAGTTGAAGAGGAACATTATTCAGGAAAGTAACAAAATACCGAGAACAACTTTTCAACGAATTTTCCAAAATTTGCGACTTCGGTTCCAAGAGTGTCAAGCAGCCGAGGGAAGCCATTTGGACAACATTATTTTTAAGTCTTAAAAATTCCCATGCTTCTACTTTTTAAAAATACGAATATATTTTTTTATGTTTCGTAGTTTTTTTTTTAATTGAATATTTAAACCGCCAACTCCCTTATGGCCCACCCTGTATAAAAAGAAACACTTTATTTAATTTAAAAAATTAACAAACACTATTTTCCATTTGTTAGCTGTTCAATTATACTTATCGTTGATGTTGTCTGTTCCGTGGTCCCAAAAGCTGGAATTAAAATTAAATTAAGAATTAAAATCGCAAAAGCTATGTGCAGGTTGAAGAGCGTATTGTCACAAATATGTTCTAAATTTCCATATTTGGGCAGATCATAAAAGTAATCCGCTACTTTGCAAGTCATTTACTACGACCTCTACTACTCAACGTATGCGAAAAGACAGAGTTAATGCTCCCATTAGTCAAAAAACAATAACTTAGTGAGTCGAGTCGTAAGTGTACTATATTTAATGCACAACTTCTTTCAGCGACCGCAACAACAACAACAATTTAGCCTTGACATAATTTGTATCAGGGGTTAAGATACTGGGAGCTACGAAGATACTTTAACAGTGCTGGATACAGTTATAGGATCAAATTAAATGTTGAAATAAAATTTTGCAAATAATAACATTTATTACAATAATGATATGCTATGTTATGAATACTACAGGGTGGCGCAATAGAACGTTCATATTTAAAAAATAGATTAAAAAATAAATACAAAAGGTATGGTTAAAATAAATCTAAGGCATTGTTGAGTAATAAATGGAGTTTATTTTTTAAAAATAACATCATCTAAATGGTGACCCTCTCCACGACGGCACTCCTCTAACCGCAAACGAAAATTATTGAAAACTTTCTTCAGTAATACTGTTGTAATGGCTGCCATTTCATCACGGATATTCTCCTTGAGCTGAACGATGTTTCTTGGATTATTACTGTAGACTTTGTGTTTGAGGTATCCCCACAAAAAAAAGTCAAGAGGCGTCAAGTCTGGACTACATGGGAGCCATGGGATATCACCTCTTTTCGAAATCAGTCTGCCAGGGAACATCTGCTTCACCACCGCCAAGGGGTCATTTGATGTGTGACATGTAGCTCCATCTTGTTGGAACCAAGTTCTGGAATTCACTATTCTTGAGCTTTCAATTTCTGGAGCCAAAAATTCGTCCAACATCTCAACATAGCGTTCCGTATTAACCGTGACGTTTTGGCCCCGCGAATTTTCGAAGAAAAAAGGACCAATTATTCCTCTGCCAGAGATTGCTGCCCATACTGTCACTTTAGGACTATGCAATGGTTTCGGGTGTTTGATTTTGGGATTTTCACTGTTCCAGTAACGAAAATTTTGACGGTTTACGAACCCATTCATAAGGAAATGAGCTTCGTCAGGATATTGTCAAAATTGGAAAATCGATTATGCATTTCATTAGCAAATGCGAGCCTTGCTATGAAGTCGGATTCTTTCAATTCTTGTGTTAATTGCAGCTTATATGGATGCAGTTTAAGATCCAATGTTAAAATTCGTCGCGATAATTGTAAGACAGACGATCTCTTGCGAGTCGACATTTGTGGATTTCCTCTTACTGACTCCATAACTCTCTCAACATTGTCTTCGGTCCTAGATGTTCTTGGGCGACCATTTGCTTGTGGTTTAAATGTTGAACCGGTCTCTTCAAAACGCTTTACCCATATTTTAATTAAGTTAGCACTCGGGGCTTCACTAATTCGCCGTAGTCTATATTCAGCACAATATAGTCGCCTTGTAGCAATATATGAACGAGAGTTCTCGTAAAATGCGCGACGCTTCCCGTCGAAGTGATTCATAGCGTCTAAAACTCCATGAGCCCGCCAACCCAACGATGTAGGCCCCCCCCGCCCGCGCCTTTTCTATCCCGCAAAAAAAGATGATGCAATATGCACGTTCTATTGCGCCACCCTGTATAATAGTAATTTTAATTAGATTATTAATATTAATGAAAAATGGTGCTTTTACAATTTGTTTTATATATGGAAAAAAATTCGTTCTTTAAAATTGAATAAAAGTGGGAGGAATATATATATTTCCGCAAACAGAGTGCAAGAAATTAACATAACTTGATATTTTAAATGTAATTCTAGAAACTTCCTATTTACACATAAAGAAGGAAAGAGATTACTTACATGATAGTTGAATATTCTGAGTGGTCGTAACGACTCTAGAATATACACTTAAAGAAATATATACGTGTATATCTATACTACATAAGTGATGATTATCATATATCGTTTCGAAACCAGGTTATTACATCAATCTCTTGATGTTGTATGTTTACATCCAATAAACTACGAGGCACTCTCAAAAGCTGTTTAATATTATTCGCTAAATAAGGTTTCCTTATTCAAATTTAAAATACCCGAATTTGATGGGTTTTTGAAATACCTGTTCGGGCAACTTTATTTCTCAATACCCCCTTACACGTTGTGTCCAATGACTTCCCCATCCATATTAAGAACATAAAGATCTTGTCATAGACACGTGGCCGGCTGCACATCCATCATGTAAGTGCCAGCAGAATAGCAAACAAAAGACTTAAGCAACAAACCTGTTCGTTTAACAATTCCGTAAGGCAACTAGAAATTTCCCCCAGCGCAAGCTATCACAATTCGTTCCGAAATTTTATTATGCACATCATGTAAATACAAACTTTTGTTTTTGGTTTTCTTCTTTTACCTCAAGTCAAAGTTATTTACATTTTAGTATTTTTTACCGACCACTCGACCGTCCTGAAACAAAATCAAGGTCAGTATTAAATGCGAATTGTGTAATTTTCGATGTTATGACTGCAGTCGTTCAAAACGCTTGCAGATGATATCGTGGCAAATATGCTATGTGGTTAACAGTATTTGGAGTGCAGTGCACACATCGAATACTATCAATCAGCATTATTATTTTGTTTTTTTTTTTTTGCGCTTTTTGAGATTGAAATTACTGCGTTGTTGGGCTTTTGAGGTAAATGTGTAAAAGACATGACCAGAATTACGCACTACAACGTGACGCCCTCATATGACCGTTTACAAAATATGTAATTGAATTTCGTAGAGGGTGGACCTTGAAATTTTACATAGACAAGGCGTTTGAATATTTGGGCATTTGAAACTGTACAACTGTACAATTATGATGAAAATGATTGATGTTTGTCCATAATTGCAGATATTGAACGTTATATGGAACCAAAGTGAGTGACATAGTTTTGTAAGTTTTGAATTGAATGAAGACGGGAATTAAGAATTCAAGAACGTTTCAAAATTAAAATAAAGACGCAGATTGTTGTTTACAAACTGCATGCTGCATTTAGCAAAGGACTTCAAGTAGTCATATGTTTTTTCTTCCCAAATGAGAAAATGTATGAAAACTAAAGCTAATTTGGGTTCTATATTCTCTTTCTGTAAGTATTCCTGTGAACATAAGGCTTATTAAATGAGATGATATATGAAGTCTTTTCTGTCACCGACTTGTCTACTGATTTGGGCTCAATATTCTCCTTTTGTAGGTAATCCTGTGAATGTAAATTTTTCCGTATTTCCAGTATTCCAAGCAAAGCATTCTACTTAGTCTCATATTTTTGAGAATGAATGAGAAGATGTGTAATTTTTAAAGCTTTTCAGTTGTTGACTCCTTTGCTGATTTGGTCTTTATGTTCTGTTTTTTGTAGTTTTTGCTAAGTGAAACTTGTATTTTAAGCCGGCTCACAGAAAGTGAGTTCAAATATTTCACATTTCTGGATAAACGGTTTAGTGATTATTTCAAAAAACAATTTTTAGAGAAGATGTATGATGATTAAAGCTTTTGAATCGCTAATTTGTTTGCTGATTTTGTCTTTTTGTCCTTTATGTTCCCTTTTTGTCCTTTTTGCAAAGTAAAACTTGCGACTCAATCAGGCTCAAAGAGAGAGAGAGAGGGAGAAAGAGAGAGGGGGAGAGAGATGGAGAGATAGAGAGAGAGAGATAAAGAGAGAGTTTAAATATTTCACATAAACCGACTATCTAAGTTTATGAGTTATTCAAAAAATCATTTTTTTCGCCACTAATGTTTTCGAATGCCAAAAGCTTGGTTAAACCGTCCGTTTGAATCCCCGTCAACTTCGCTACCAGAAAAGGCTTTTAGTCGAACTTTGTGGCTAATCAGTCTAATTGGAAGTTATATTCGAGAGAAATAAAACGGACACCTCTGTCTTCCAGGAAATGCGACAACACATGACCTCAAAACTGTGACAACTACCACAGCTCTCATGCAGGAAATCATTCATGCAGGAAACTGTAAGACATCATTTACATCTTACGCGAGACTTGTCTTTTGGTCTAACTCTGTAAGCGATCGTATCGAGACGAAATATTATTCTATAGTTCTGATTAGTACACATGCCCCGACAATGCAGTACGATTGACTGGTCATTAAAATCGTTTTGGAAGAAGTTAATGCCAAACTAAGAAGAGCCTGTGTAGCCACTCTACCGACAACTTTCCAGCGACGACAAATATGAAGAGTATAACAGGACATAAAGCTATATATTGACGAAGAGTATATAACAGGATAGTAAGCTATATATCGATATCGACGTCGTTAATCATGTTGTCTGGGTCATGTTGTCGATAATGTAATCGATAGGTGGCGCTGTAGACGGCACCTAAAACTACACATGAAGAATCAGATTTCTAAAACACTGTCAAACTTGTTGCAAAAAATTAGAAAAGAAGTGTAGTAGGTGGATTCGTTTGGATTTCTTTTCTATTCAATATGCATAGCAATACCTCTGACCATGGAGTCGAAAAGGGTTTGTTTCGCGAGAAACCACATTACTGAAGAATACTAAACTCCTTTGCTTCAAATCATTACGATACGCCAGAACTCCTCTCATTCCGTGAACTTACATGCGTTCTATTCTAATTAGACGCAGTGTAAGGCTCAGAATGAACACTGTTACAAGATTCTTTACCCTTTCTAAGTGGTTTATATGGCAGATGATGTTACAGACATGGATCAAATCCAACAATATTTATTGTGTTAAAATATTTATAATGTATTAATATCATGCGTCATGTAAAATTCCAGTTCTTCATATACTATTAGGTGTGCAGCCAATAGATGGCGCCAGCTGTAAGTGCTAATCGATTCTGCCATAACCTAAACGTCATGAGCCAAGCGTAGGCATATGGTAAACATACCGCCTCGACGCAATAGTGATTTTCTTTTGCTGTCATATTCTTTTGGTTGTGTGAACATGTATGATTTTGTGCCAAATAATTAATCGTCATATGCGGGATGTATTGATTTCCTTCTTTTGGTCGAAGAAAACGGCTGCTAAAGCTCATCGAAAGCTTCAAAACGTCTACGGAGATGCTGCTTTAAGTGAAAAAACGTGCTGAGATTGGTTCCGTCGCTTTAAAGACGGTGATTTTGATGTTGACGACCGTTCGCTTGAAGGAAGACGAAACACATTCGGACACTGAATTGATGACATTGCTTGATAGGGATTCGCGCCAAACGCAGGTAGAGCTTGCATTAGAATGAGGAGTTACTCGCCAAGCCATTTCCAAGCGATTGCATTCTTTGGGAATGATTCAAAAGCAAGGAATCTGGGTTTCTTATGAGTTGAAGCCAAGGGAAGTTGAGCGTCTTTTGTTCGCCGATGAACAACTGCTTCAGCGGCAAAAATAGGAAGGGGTTTCTTCATCGTATTGTAACGGGTGATGAAAAATAGATTCATTACAGGAATCCAACGAAAAGAAAGTCATGGGGGCTGCCCGGTCGCGCTTCTACGTCGTCGCCTTGGCCGAATATTCACTGTGCAAAGGTTATGCTCTGTATTTGGTAAGACCAGGTCGGTGGTATTTATTACGAGCTGTTAAAACCGAACAAAATCATCACTGGGGATCAGTATCGACTTCAATTAATGCGATTAGGCCGGGCTCTGCGCGAGAAATGCCCACAATGTGCAGGGAGGCACAAAAAAGTGATTCTTCGGCATGACAACGCTCGGCCTCACGTGGCCAAGCCCGTTAAAACATACCTGGGAAATGGGAAATGAAATGGGCAGCCTTACCCCATCCGTCATATTTTCCAGATTTTGCGTCATATTATCACTTGTTCCGTTCGATGGCACACGTTATGGCTGGCCTGCAGTTCCACTCATGTGGCGACATGAAGGAATGGCTAGATTTGTGGATAGCTTCAAAAGATGAACAGGTTTACTGTGACGGAATTCAAGCTTTGCCAGAAAGATGGGAAAAGTAGTAGCTAGCGATGGGCTATGCTTTCAATGAATCATTTGTAAACATGTTTTTATAATAAAGTTACATTTTTATAAAAAAAAAAAAAAACAGCAAGAACTTAGTTGCGCACTTAATACTTCAAATTTTATTCATGGAGTTTTGCAGATAACTAACATGAATATAGCATACCCAACAACAAACAACTCGAAGTTCGAATTTGTATAAAAGCTTAATGTCCAATTTTGTCTATTATTGTACATTCTTTGAAGAACCAAACTTGTGACGGTTGCTATGCCAGCTGTTAATATCTCTACTCATATGCGTTGTGGACGAAAAAGTTTCGTTCTTGCTAACAATTGAAATGGGAATAATTTATTACATTTTCTGTATAAACCTAATGAGATATCTTGTCTGCGAGATAAAACTTTATTGAGGATTTTAGTTGAAAACTAAAAAACGAAATCAAGTTTCGCTATCCATGCTAAACTCAAAAAGAGAAATATTCAAAAAGTTACATATCAAATTCCGAAACCAAATTTGTCATGTTACATAGAATAATTTCTAAGAGTTGTTTTGTGACTAATTCCTATGAATTTATGCAAAATTAAGCTGTAATATGCGGAAGACAACTAAATTAATATTGTAATAAAAAAACAAAGAAGTCATACCAAATTTCGTAAATTTATGTAAATTAAATAATTATTCCCATATTTGCCATGTCATCGTCAGAATTTAGAATTTCCTAAATTAGCATACGAAAACATAGAGCAGACAGAAAGACATAAATTGTTCTAAAATGGACCGCAATTTTGATGTTCTAGCACACACACACACACGCACACACACACTCTCATAAATCAAAACGAACTACGTTCATAAATTCTAGCACTTTACATATGTTGTTTCTAAAAACTGGTTTCATATTTCAAATTCTTTTATAAGAATACTGACTAATTTATTAACCAAATTCGCTTAATGAAATAACACATACCTGAGCTGTAGGTGGGAGTTTTGCTGTGAAGTGGGAGTTTTGGGGTGAAAGGCTGAGATATTTCTGTGGAGTCGAAGTGAAGGAGTCCTAAAGATTTAGATGACTCCCGTTCCGTATGAAGGTGTTACAAAATCATAATTTTTGATAAAATTAATGCAATATCTAGTAAAAGGAAATCCATAATTTTTTCATGCTATTGAAGGCTATACTTATATAATATTATATACAATTATAATGATCAGATTTAATGAAAATTTGCGCGTTTTTGTACGATAACTTGTTGCCATTTTGAGAATAATTTCGTTATGCCTCTCTCATAGAAACTCCCGTCTCTTTTGGCAAAAAACTGGTGCAGTCTACTTTCAAAAAGCTTAACTTAGAAATTAATCTTAAGAAATTAAGACTAATTTTTATCAACAAATTTTTTCGCCATAGATGATAACAGATAGCATAATCAGCTGATGCCAGGTCCGGACTATAAGGTAGATTTATAAGCACAAGATTCCAATCAGACTCCCGTAAATGGCGAGTTATTATCGGTGTGTGTGGCCTATCGTTGTCCTAATGGAACACAATTCCTCTCCTGGGCACTTCTGGGCAATTTTTTTTTCGCTTAGATGGTCCAATTGTTGGCAGTTTAGGTCCATAATAATAATTTGATCGTATAGCAGCAATCTGTTGTATTTAATTTCCTGCCAATCCCACCAGACATAGCGAAGCCTTCCTGCCCGGCAATCCTGGCTTAATCTCCTGCCAATCCCACCAAACATAGCGAAGCCTTCCAGACCGGCAATCCTGGCTTGGCCACCTTACGCGCCGACTGGCCGCGATTCGTCCACGACCATTTTCGCTTAACATTGTCGTGAGTGAGCCACTTTCCGTAAAAATGGTCCAATTTTGTTGCATTTTAGCAAAGATTCGCTAGTGGAAATTCGGTGCATAAGATTTCTTTGCGTTAACCCTTGAGGGAAACATATATCGAGCTCCCTTTTGTACCCAAGTTGTTCCAAATGGTTTCTTTTTGCGCAACATTTTGGATCTTGGGCATTCGAAACAGCGCTTACAATACGATTGAACTTGACTAGTTTCTTTATTCTATCGATATTTTCGACAATGTGTCCACAGCGTTGCGAATGTTTGACATCAGAATTATCGGAATGGAATCGACGAAATCAAAATTGGGCATGATAGACTCTTACAGCAACAGGATCTTAAATACTATTCGCAATTTCAGCTGCCTATCTCGTGTTTTTGCCTCTATCGAAGAAAAACTGTGAAATATGCCGTATTTTCTCTTTGTTGGTGTTCATTTTTGATGCGGGCCCCAACAACACTGAGCCGAGGAATCGCAAAACTGTCTAAAGCAAAACTGTCCTGAGTACGAAATCATAGCTTTCTAATGCCATCTGGCGTAAACCGATCGCATTAATACAACGCGAGGTAAAAATAACTAAAGTCATGGCTATACGAAAGTGATGCCAATATTAGTCGACCTAACAGAGAAGACACAACAAAGTTGGGAAAAATGTTCTTTAGTTTTCAACATGATATCCTTTTAGCTCGATACACTTTTTCCAGCGATATTCAATGGCTTCTATACCGTGTTTATTGTTAGAACTGTCAAACTCCTTAAAATAGTCATCAACCACAGACTCGACTTCTTCATTGTTGGCAAATCTTTTACCGGTGAAGCATATTTTTAAGTTTGGAAATAAAAAATAGTCCGAAGTTTGAAGCTAAATCTGTCGAATAAGGTGCGTAATGAAGCAGTTCAAATTGTAATAAATTAACATTGGCCATCGAAATAGTAGATATATGAACTGCAGCATTGTCTTGATGAAACAACATTTTATTTTTCGCCAAATGAGGCGATTTTTTCCATAATTTCATCACCTAAACGCTGCAATAAATTAGCATAATATTCACCGTTGATGGTTTTTCTTTTCTGAGAATAATTAATAAAAATAATTCCCTGCGCATCCCAAAAAACAGACGCCATGACTTTGTTGCAGACGAGCCGTCTTCGCCTTCTTCTTCTATTCCACTTCACTGCTTTTACTGTTCCTTTGCCTCAGGTGTGAAGTGATGCATCCATGTCTCATTCATGGTTATAAATCGACGTAAAATTCGGCTTTATTGCGAATATCTCTACGACGCTGTTTTTGCTCTATGGAAAGCAAACGCGGCACCCATGTTCCGCGCAACTTTCTCATCTTCAAATCTTCGGTTAATATACGATGTACAGCACTTTTTGAAATGCCTATCATTTCAGGTAACTGTCGCAACTTTAGCCGAGGGTTATCCTATAGCATTTTGTGGATTTTCTTAACCGGGTCTGGCGTCGACACCACTCCGGTGTTCGCTTTGGCAGCACATACGGCCTTGTTTAAAATCGACTATCCAATATTTTAAACGAAGGAGCAGTCTCTCCCAGAGTAGAATCTACCTCGGCTTCAATATTGGTAGGACTGAGATCCTTCAAATGGAAATATTGAATTATAAATCAATGCAAAATTTTGCTTTTTTGCGCAGAAACACCGCCAAATGCTCTACTGAAATATACTCACGACGCTGTGTTTGCTTTGTGGAAAGCAAGCGCGACACCCATCTTGCGCACAACTTTCTCGTATTCAAATCTTCGGTCAACAGTCGATGTATAGCACTTTTTGAATTGACTATCGTTTCCATTTTGTAGATTTTCTTCGTCTTGGCAGCTCGTACGGCCTCGTTCATACTCTGCTATTCAATATATTACAGTCGTAAATGAAATAGCAGACTCCCCCAGAATAGAATCTACCTCGGCTTTAATATTGGTTGGACTGAGTCCTTTCAAATGGAAATATTGAATTACGTAACGGTGACCAATTTTTGCATGTTCACAAATTCAATAAGATCGTTTACTTTTAATGGCTCTACTAAAAATATTATGGTAAACAATGTGGCGCCTTGAAACTTAAAACATACGAGGTGTGATCAAATTTCGTGAGTTACGTATGTTCGATTTTCGCATTCTTTTTCTGTTATGTTGGTACACATGTCTGTTATACATATATGTTGAAAATATCAGTCATTTTGGATTGTCAGTTTGTTTTTGACAGATAAAAAGGTTAGTCGTGTTTTGGTGTGCTCTTCGATTTTTTATTATTCGAAAAAATGGATCAAAGAAACTATTAAGTTTTGTGTAAAAAATTAAATTAAATGTACAAGGACATCTGAAATGTTAACTGTGGCGTTTGGCGAGTCTACTATGAGCAGAACACAAATTCAATTGTGGTATAACCGGTTTAAGGAATGCCGAGAAGATGTCAATGACGATGCTCGTCCTGGTCGCCTAAGCACGTCAAAAACCGATGAAAATATTGAAGCAGTGAAGAAAATGATTTTGGATAATCGTCGAATCATTATTTGAGAGGTTGCTGATGATGTTGGCATATCGATCGGTTCATGACAAGCAATTTCTACGGATGTTTTAGGCATGAAACGTGCGGCAGCGAAGATTTTTCCAAAATTGCTAAATTTTGAGCAAAAACAAAAACATCGCTCAGGAGCTGTTGGACGTCGTCAATGACGATCCAGGTGTCCTCAAAAAGGTCATAACTGGTGACGAATCATGGGTGTATGGCTATGACATTGAAACCAAAGCCCAATCATCCCAATGGAAGCGTCCAGAAGAGCCAAGACCAAAAAAAAGCACGTCAAGTTCGGCCAAATGAGAAGGTTTTGTTCACTGTTTTCTTCGATTGCAATGGCGTGGTGCATCATGAATTCTTGTCACAAGGTCTTACGGTCAATAAGGAATAATACCTTGAAGTTATGCGCCGTTTGCGTGAAGTAATTCGTCAGAAACGCACAGATTTGTAGAAAAACCAATCATGGATTTTGCACCATGATAACGCACCAGCTCACACATCGATGCTTGTGCGTGAGTCTTTGGCCAAAAACAAAACCGCAAACATGCCTCAATCACCGTATTCACCGGACTTGGCCCCCGCTGATTTTTTCATCTTTCCAAAACTGAAGACACCGATGAAAGGAAAGCGTTTTGCTACGATTGAGGAGGTAAAAGAAAAATCGAAACAGGAGCTTTTGGCGATACCAGAAAGCGCGTTTCAGAAGTGTTTCGAGGATTAGAAGAAACGCTAGCACAAGTTTACTTTATCTGAAGAGGGACTACTTTAAAGGATATAAAATAGAAATTGATGAATAAATAAATATTTTTTGAAAAAAATTGACAATATCGGTTATTGTTTGATCACACCTCGTATGTTTTATAAGGTCGGCACTTTTCACCAAAATATTTTTTTTTTCGACCTACTGGCACCATTTTTACGTCTGGGACCGACTTCACAATTCGAAAAGAATATTTTTTTTTCTCCCATGGTGAAAAAATATTTCTTCTAGAAATTTCCACAGAAATCCTGTGTCTGCCAATGTGAGTTAATGGAAGCAAATATTGCCTAAAATCTCATTTTTCCTTGAATTTTCGTTATCTGTTAAGACGAAAAAATAACATCAATGCCTCCATTTGGGGCTTCCAATATTCAGGGCCTGGTCACACATATGCTCAAAGAAAGACGTCTTTCATAGTTTAATAGGCTGATAGAATGATTTTCATGGTGCGGTCATATATAGTGATAGCAATTTGTTGCCGATTAATTGCAAAGCAAAAGTAGTTTGTTTTAGATTTTGCGGCAATATGTTTGTCTTTTGACCATTGTTTATTTTCATTGTATTTAAAACAAATAACTCAGATCTCACACTTTAGTGCCCTTCACTTTGAATGCAGTAAATATTTTGATTCGAATGCCTTCACAGATAAGTAACACCTCGCCCTATCCCCACAGAAATTGCATGCAAGTGCATTTTGCTAAGTACTGACGTGTGCCATTACCCCATCGTTTAATCTGCCACAAGTAAGGTAATTGTAAAAGTCTAGTACCATTCATCACATCGGAAGAACAGAAGAAAGCTCAGTGAAGGGAAACTGTATTTATTTAGTTTGTATGAGGACTGCTGTTTAAATTCTGAGAGAAAAATATGAAAACAAATATTCAACATCACAAATATTTTAGCTGCTTTTTCAAACTATCACTCATGACGATCAATATACTATTTCACACATTATTAACTTAACTGGCTGGTATTGAATTTTTATTAATTTTGGTCTGTACTGCTGTTGATCCATCAGTTCAATGATTTGAGTGCCTCCTCACAAGAGAACAGGCGTCAAGTGTTTCGCTTATGTGCCCACCATCGCGAACTGAGACCAACGTCGTCATGGGCGATCCACTGAATTGTTATATGATAAATGGGCTTGGCAAAAATCTCATTTGATCAACGTAGGTCGTTTTTCTCAATGCATTATGCACTGAAATGTATGTTAAGCATATCTCACTAGTCCCGCCCATAATTAAAATGGTACCGTGATGAAGTGTCTAAACTGGGTTTCTTATCAAGTCTTCAAATTTCGGCTATATATCAACTTCAATTAACGAATAAAGTTTAGAAAAGTGTCGAAATATTAGGTGCGCAACTAAGTTTTTGCTGTTTTTTTTTTATAAAAAATTCAACTTTATTATGAAAATATGTTTACAAATGATTTCTTGAAAGTATTTCCCATCGCTAGCTACTACTTTTTCCCATCTTTCTGGCAAAGCTTGAATTTCGTCACGGTAAAACTGTTCATCTTTTGAGGCTATCCACGAATCTGGCCATTCCTTGATGCCGTCATATGAGTGGAACTACTGGTCAGCTAGACTGTTTGCCATCGAACGGAAGAAGTGACAATCTGGAAAATATGGCGGATGGGGTAAGACATTCCCAAGTCATGCAAACGCTTGGAAATGGCTTGGCGGGTAATTCCTAATACTGAAGCAAGCTCTACTTGCATTCGACACAGATCCCCTTCAAGCAATGCCATCAATTCAGTGTCTTTGAAGGGTTTTTGTCTTCCTTCACGTGAACGGTCGTCAATATCAAAATCACCGTCTTTAAAGCGACGAAACCAATCTCAACACGTTGTTTCACTTAAACGTTTTGAAGCTCTTGATGAGCTTCAGCCGTCGCTTTCTTCGATTGAAAGAAGAAAATCAATACTTCCCGCATATTACGATTATTTGGCACAAAATCATACTAATTTACACAACCAAAAGAATATGACGTCAAAAGAAAATCACTATTGTGTCGAGGCGGTATGTTTGCCATATGCCTACGCTTGGCTTATGACGTTTAGGTAATGGCGGAATCCACTAATACTTACAGCTGGCGCCATCTACTGGCAAACAGCGGGATCTTAGTTACGAATTTTATTGACATGGGTTTATCGTCAAGGAGCCATGACGGACCAACTTTCTCATCATACCGTTCGGTGAACTAAATTCCGAAAACGAATATAGATTACCTTGCTGCATTTCCCCCACACAAATTGATCTATTTATCGAATTAATTTAATTTATCCTTGACAGAACTTAAATTTTAATCAATTAAAGGGTGATTTTTAATCGTAGTTTTTTTTTTGTAAAATTCGAATAAAACACTTAAATTTGCATCATATATTAAAATTTTTTATTGGAATCGATAAATTTTTCTTTGCCATTTAATTTTTAAAGATAATTTCATGTAAATGTTGTTCGCGGCTCCGTCTCGAAATGTCCATTCGGAAGGTCCAATTTTTCGTCACATTTCGAGCATTTCGGCCTGTATTCCACGAATATCGCGTGTTATGTTATCCTGTAAGGCTTCAATAGTGTTCGGTTTATCCACATAGCCTAACGACTTGACATAACCCCACAAGAAACAATCAAGAGGCGTTAAATCGCAAGATCTTGAAGGCCAACTCACATGGCCAAATCGAGAGATAAGCTGTTCACCAAATTCATCCCTCAACATATCCATTGTTTCACGAGCAGTGTGGCATGTTGCACCGTCCTGATGAAACCGCATGTCAACCAAGTTCAACTCATCCAATTGGGTCAAAGAAAATCCTTGTGGTTTAGTAACACATGCCCAATCGCTGAGAACGGCGACGAATTGACATTCCACGATCGTCATTAACACTGGTCGCTACGGCTGCAATATTTTCTTCCGTATGCACTCTACGCATGCGAGTCGATGGTTTTACGTCCAACAAAGTAAATTTGGTGCGAAATTTGGAGATAACAGCACGAATTGTTGATTCAGTAAGTCGATTATGACGACTATAAAATAGTTGTATTAAACTATGCACATCTGTCACAGAGCACAAATTTTGATAATAAATTTTAACGATTTGCAATCGTTGCTCGTTTGTTAGTCTTTCCATGATGAAATGGCAAAGTATACTGTAGACTTTTTACTTTGACAGATGACGTTTGGACACCATTACCAACCAGTGCTGCCAACCTGAAAAACTTAAATCTGAAAAAATCACCTTATATATATATATCTGTGGTCACAGCCCATAACAGCCTAAGTCTGTTTTTCAATATTTCCAGTACAGGAGTTTAAAGTTTTGAATCTTCACTGAAAATCAGGAGAAGGTGTTTTTTGGAAAACTTTGCTACAGATTCCAAGGAAACGAATTTCTTTACTTAGTTGTTAATAAAAAATTGTTGTTTATTCTCGCAGTCAGAAGATATCGAAAAAGACACTTAGGCTCTTATGAATTGTTGAACGAAAGAAAGTCAAAAAGTTCAAGTTGAGTTAAACTATTATTCCAGATTAAATAAAAAACTTTAAGTTTGGAGAAAGACCTTAACTCAATTTATGTTTATCAAAAAACAAAATTGTAATTCGGAATAAGAGCTTAACTCAAGTTAGGAAAATAAAATTGTTTCTTTATTTTTTTGAATTAACGACTTAAGTTGATTTAGGCAATGATGAAAAAATAATGTTTATATTTGTTGTAATCCTAAATTGACTTAGGCAGTTATGCCAAAACAGTCATTTAGAAAAATAACTTAAGCTATTAGGTTCTTTAGGATTAATTGCCTTCCTAGAAGAGATACAAACATGAAAAATTTAGAGCAAATAAATTTAGATACGCTGAATACGATGGTGCTAATAACTCAATTGTGTCCTAACTCGAGTTAGGCTGTTACGGGTTGTGACCACAGATATATACTTAATAAAAATATTATCAATTTCTCCAAATGCATACCATTTTGTAGTGATACATTTTGAAATTCCCTATTTCAAATTTTCAGCCGGCCTTACACACTCTCCTTATGATTACCAAAAAAATCCGCCAAAATGGATGATAAGTGATTGAGAATTTTTTAGAAATTTAGTTGATCATCAATTTAGTATGTTAATTTCCTTCATAGAACGTTCTACAAATAATATACATATATTATGTTATATATCAATTATTATCATATTGCGTATTTTACCTTTTGTAACAGCCTTTAAATCTTTTTTAGAACAAGTTTGAGAAACCTACACTGGAATGGGTAAATAGCAATCCAATCTATTAAATAAAATATAAATATATATGATATATGATATGCGACTACGTGACCACATTGTGACATCTCCTCTAAAGAAAATTATAGTAATTTTTAGCTTATTGAAATATATTACGAAAAAACAACCAGTTTAATGTCGTCTCAAAAGCGGTCATAGCCACGTGCTGTTTGTTTCAATTTAATTCCATTTGTTTCCATTTCATTAATTTTGTGTTCATATTTTTTTGTTTATCTGTGGAGAAACAATCTTAAGAACGTTGTTTGAAAATTCTTTAGTATAGGTGGATTCTGGCAGGTTCAAGATCAGTTATTGCGGGATTCCCGGTTCATGGTTTCGGTCAGTATCATTCCTCAAAGGCTTATCAACTTCGTAGGAATACTTAACTCAATCATAGCCTCGAAGAATTTTTGCAAATCAAATTGTCACGGATAGATCATCGTCGAAGATCAGTTGGTCGATTTGTTTTTCTTAGGTTTTCTCCACAATTCGTTGCAGTCTGACTATTTGGGCAACTGTGGAAATACCAGATCTAAAGAAATAGAGATATTTAGTTTGGATAGAATAAACTTTGATCTTTCAAATAGCAGACACACTTCCTTATGTGCGATTAATAAATGACTAATTCGTCGATACACTTAATTCGTTTTCTTTCTAAACTCAGAACATAATAAATTCACTTTACATTGCATTCGTTGGCCATGCATTCATTTAACCAATTATGCCCATTATTTCTTCTGTGACACCGGTGATAAGTAGTTTCGCCGGCAACCATCAGTACGCAAATCTTTGTTGTACTTAAAGGCTGCTACAATGCTAATTTTTCACGGTGAAGTTCCGTATAAAAAAAATGATAGTAAGATTTGCATCAAAATGTTTCTTACGTGGCAACGCTAACATTTTTTTTTTTTTGATTTCCAACACTGAAATCGGTACAGATTATATTTTTACATCATAATTTGTTCGATAATATGTTCATAAAATTATTAAGTTTCGTCTTTTTTTATTTTATTTCATTTTTAATTGTAAACTTAACTTATTATTGAACATATTGCGATGTACAAATATTTGTTATTTCGACTTCAGTGTTGGAAATCAACTAAAAAGAGGTTGGCTTTGCCAGTTAAGAAAAATTTAGGTTGCAAATATCACTATCATTTTATATTTTTTTGTATCGAGATTCTCAACGAAAAATCAGCATTGTAGCAGTCTTTAAGTACAACAATTTGTGACAGCAAATTTGCGTTAAAGAGCAGTATCAAATGGTTCAGCGACTGATCAGCTTGCCAAACTTAACTATTGTTTCATAAAGTTTTTGTCGCATCGGATAGTTGAAGGCAGCTTTTTAGTCTATAATTTGATGAAAATATTTTCAGGGATTTGCCATAGGAAGAATATCTAAGTAACTGTAGATTTACGAGATCTAATGTCCATGTCGACAAATTCCTTTGTATTCCATGTATGGGATATTTGAGGAAAGCTTCTCATATTCAGTGAGCTTTACCATAAAAAGAATATTTGGGTAATTATAAATTAACGAGGTCTAAAGGCCATGTAAACAAATTCCCCTTTCAATCCGTGATTGGGATATGGGAAAATTCGCCAAGCCTTACATAAAACGAATATCTGGGTAACTGCAGATTTCCGAGGTCTAAAGCTACACTGATGGGGGTACGATAAACAAATTCTGTTTACATTTTTAACGACGATTCCGAAAGTCACAGTTTCAGAAGCATTTATCATAATTGTCGATTGCTCAAAATGTTCACCAGAGAAATCAAGATGATAGCCGCTCAAATAATCATACGAATAGATGGCTGTAAGCGGGATTGTACCCGGGATCATGCGATCGATAGTCTCATGTGCTAACTCGCCGCCGCCTCCCGCCCCGGTCGATCACAATCAAGAAATGTGGGATAACTTTTAGTTTATCATATATGGGTTATGCATTTTTCGGTTTTAAAAGTAAAGTTAAATGAAACACACATACTCGTAAAGCCATGATTTCGATTAGACTTTTATTTCATTATAATGCTTAGACCTTGCCATTAAATGGCATTTAAATGACTGCCTCTGCATTGGTTGCAGCAGTGGATCCTTTTGAGGTTCTTCTAGCATCATTTTCCAAAAAAATACGGCCCAATAACACTTGCAGATCATGAAGCGCTTCAAACAGTCACTTTTTCCGCATGCAATGGCCTTTACGATTAAATAAGTTTCTACAAAAGCCTAAAGTTATGCTACAGTTTAGAGGTACAAACAATCTAACTACAGTGGAACGTGGATATAGTTAACTGAGAAATGTTTCGTAGTTTTTGTTAATGTTATCGGTTTTAATAGTGTTTTGATAAAACTAACTTAATGAAATATATTTTAATTCTTTTTTTTCAATAAAAACGAATAAATCAAAATGAATACAATAAATGACGAATAGCAAAATAAGCTCGTGGAAAGTCTATATGTTCCACAAAGAAATATTTGAGATTTATAAAGATAGTTTGAGTACTTATACAAAATGTATATGTATTTTGCTATCGATATAATAGTTCGGGTGAGATTCGAATTTTAAAAAAATCCAGCTTGTTTTAAAACGAAAATGTTAAAATCACTTTAAAATACCACTACTGAATTAATTTTCTATCTACTCATAGATAGATGCGATGCTATGAATTATTTTGCACAATTGGTATTTTCAGAAACTATTCTAGGTTGCATATTTTTACATCAAATTTGGGTTCATTGAAAGAATTATTTCCGTGTTGGCTTTTACACAATCTTTTCCAAAATATGAAAATTAACAGATTGTTCTTTAGTTTTGTGAAAGTTTCTAGAAAGATTCAAATTGTACGAACGCAGAATCGGCGTAATTAATCGTAAAACAAAGGTTGGTCCATATAAAACAGCGTGGAATGACTTGCGTAAATTGTCATAGAATGCAGCGTGGAACCTGCGTTACACATCTGTTCAGAGATAATGCGTCATATCACGGAGTAAGACTAACGTGAGCGACAAAACAGCTATTGTTTGAATTTACCATCCCCTATAGTTACGGAAATATTGTCGATCCCTCAAACATTATAATTATTATGGTTTAAGAACATGTATGTATAAATAATGTATAGACTGTTTATAAGGATGGGAATGTCCTTGAAGTGTTAAAGACAGACCTCACTGCATGGGATGCATTTCAAAGAAAAATTGTGACACCCATAATAAATGACATGGAGAAAGATGCGTGGATTTGTAGTTGAAGATGCAGACTTAGAGATTAATTTAAACCTTTCAGTGGTCCAATATTTAGAATCGGCGTAAAGGCTATACCTTAGAGTGGTTCCACTATCCTTGGTTTAATTCCGCATACAGCCACCTATCATTAATTGAGAGGCGGTGTCCAGTAATCGATGTGTCCAGTAATCTAGTAGTCGACAAGCTTAGCAATTGCTTCTCAAGATGTGACATTCCGAATCGTTCTTAAACGGCCCGTTGAGCGAGTCTGAAAATAGAATGCTTGTAAGCTCACTCAATAGCGAAAAGCTCTCCCTTATTTTATTCATGAGATGCGAAAGTATTTGTTTTTATATATTATTTGTTTTATATATCTTATAGTGAGGCGTAGAATAAGTTTGAAATTTCGTGCGCAAGTAATAGGAATACTCAACTGAAACTCAATAACGTATACGAGTATACTCGTACGAGTACATTTTTTGTTATCGTAAAAATCTACGATAATACGACCCTGTTAAAAACGCTGTAGAGTACAAAAATATCACATATTCGGAATTTAAAAGAAAAAAAGAAGATTGTTTAGAATTTTCTCAACACTTGCAAAATATTAAATTAAAAGAATTGATTCATTATAGTGTAGCAGTGTGTAGGCACTAGAAACAACCAACGCATCTCATAATAGGCGTGTTCAAAAAATAAGGAGAATTTTCAAATTTCGCGGGCTACGTACATTCGACTTTCGATTATTATTGTTTTATGTTGGTGCACTCGTCTCGGAGATATGTTGACAGTTTTATTCATATAGCAAGTTTAGTTTGTTTGTGAGAGGCATAAATAAGACCAGGGTTTTGCGTGTTCGTCGATTTTCTGCTATCGAAAAAAAATGGATCAAAGAAGTTGCATCAAATTTTGTGTAAAAAATGGAATTAAGTGCTCAAAAACACTTGAAATGTTGACAGTGGCATACGGTGAGTGCACTCTGAGTCAAAAAGATGTTTACAAGTGGTACAAGCTTTTCACAGAAGGTCGAGAAGATTGCTTGGACGCCCCAGCACATCACCAACCGATGAAAATGTGGAGAAAGTGAAGAAAATTGTTATGGAGAATCGTCGAATCACAATTAGAGAAGTTGCTGAGGATGTCAGCATATCGGTTGACCCATGCTATGCAATCTTTTCGGAAATTTTTTGCATAAAGCCTGCGGCAGCGAAATTCGTTCCAAAATTGCTGAATTTTGACCAAAAACAACGCCGCATGAGCATTGCTCAGGAATTGTTGAATGACGTCAACGATTATTCAAATTTGCTTAAAAGAGTCATAACTGGTGACGAATCACGAGTATATGGTTATGACATCGAAACCAAAGCCCAATCGTCCCAATGCAGGAGCCCAGGAGAGCCAAGACCAAAAAAAGCACGCCAAGTTCGATCAAATGTCAAGGTTTTGCTCACTGTTTTCTTCGATTAGCGTGGCGTAGTGCATCAGGAGTTCTTGCCACAAGGTCGTACGGTAAATAAGGAGTATTACTTTGAAGTTTGTGTGAAGCAATACGAAAAAACGCCCGGAATTGTGGGAAAAACACTCATGGCTTTTGCATCATGATAATGCACCTGCTCATTGATCTTTGCTTGTAAGAGATTATTTGGCCAAAAACAACACCGTTATCATGCCTCAGCCATCGTATTCACCAGATTTGTCCCCCTGCGTCTTTTTCCTGTTCCCAAGACTGAAGAGACCCATGAAAGGATGGCGTTTTGTGACGTTTTTTTTTTAGGAGAGAAAAACCGAATCGCCAAGAGAGCTCAAAAACATACCAAAAAGTGCAAATCAGAACTGCTTCGAGGATTGAAAAAAAAAAACGCTGGTATAAGTGTATTATATTTGATGGGGACTACCTTAAAGGAGATAAAATAGAAATTGATGAATAAATAAATATTTTTTGAGAAAAATGAAAATTCAACTTATTTTCTGAACACACCTCTACACTTATCCAAGGGACAATTGCATACGAGGTTACCGAAAGGTACTAAATAATGTTCGTTTTTATTGGAAAATGAGTCAAGTAGTAGCTATATTCTGAACTGGGAAGAAACAGAAATTGACCATTTTTTTTTTCATTTATTGCACGCCTTCAAAGTACGCCCCTTCCGAAATAATATACTTGTACTTCCGTTATAAAAACATTTTCAAAATCTATTTTTGCGATAAGGAATTTAGTTCAGTTCACAGCGAATTCATTTTTAAGTATTGTATCGTGTGAAAACGGGTCTCTAGAATTCATAATTTGAATATTTGAAAGAGAAGAAGTCAGTCGGTGTCATATCAGATGAATACTGTGGTTGATTCGTGATGTTTACCGAATTTTTATGTTTATGAAATTGTGCATTATCAATGGGGTTTCTTTCTTAAAAACAGGACTTTTTCGATTCTTGAATTTCCTACCCCAAACGTCGCATAGCAACTAGATTATATTTTTTGTGTACAGCCTTATTTCTGGCAAGAATTCCACTGTAATCAACTGTGATGCGTGTTTTCTGATTTTAGCTCAGTTGCCAGTCGCAAATTGTTGACTGATTTGTATTTCAAACTCGTACAGCCATGTCTCAACCCCGGTTATAATGCGTTTAATTTTTTTTTTTTTTTTTTAATTCTGTATTTATTACAATCTGTCCTTGGACATTCAGTAATATTTACATTGGCCTACATACTACTTATACACTAAAATTTTATTTTCATTCGGGAACACTTCTTTGAGTGTCTCTACTGCTATATTCGTCCTGAGCAGCCAGGTCCTGTGTGCTTCTCCTCCTTAGTCTGGTAGATAATGGTGTTTCGTTCATCACATTGGACGCCAGCTGATTCGGATGTTGTTGAATACGATTCATGTATCTAGCGGAGTATTTTTGGACTTCTTCCTTAATGAAGGATGTTTTCAGTTCTCTATGCAATTGTTTGTTCGAGAAGTATCTGGGTGCACCGGCAATTGTTCGCAGTACTTTGGAATGAAAGCGTTGCAATATTTCAAGGTTGGAGTCTGCTGCCTGCAGATCCGCACAACTGGATTCCATATGTCCATACGGGCTTTAAGACACATTTATAGATTTTTAATTTTTTATCTAGGGATAGTTTGGATTTGCCATTCAAAAGCCAATTTAAGGATCTTAGCTTGAGCCCCAAGGCCAGTCTTTTTGTAAATATATGTTTTCTTCAAGTCAGTGTTCTGTCCAAATAAATTCCTAGATACCTTGCATCATTTGCTTGAGGTATTTTAACATTATTAATAGACACGGGAGGGCAACATCTTCTCCGAAGTGTAAACGTTACTTGAACCGATTTCGTTTCGTTTGTCTTTATTCTCCATTTCTGCAGCCATTTTGTTATGGTATCGAGATGTTTTTGCAATTTTCTAGATGCTTGATCCGGGCTGACGTCAGTGGCAAGAACAGCTGTATCGTCTGCAAACGTTCCGATAAGAGTCCCTTCTTCTGTGGGTAGATCTGAAGTGAAAATCAGATATAAGGTGGGACCAATAATGCTGCCCTGAGGTACTCCCGCATGCGATTTAAGCATGTCCGACATGTCTTCGCCGTGTTTAACAAAAAAGGTTCGTTCAGATAAATAAGATTTCAGAAAAATTAAGAAATTCGTGGGTAACATTTTCCTCAATTTGAATAATAAACCTTCGTGCCATACCCTATCAAAGGTTTGTAAAATGTCCAGAAATGCCGCATTGCAATACTTTTTCGTGTCGAAACATTTATTTATCAGTTCAATTAATCTGTGAACCTGTTCAATCGTCCCATGTCCCTTTCTAAAACCAAATTGGTGATCAGGTATTAGTTTTTTGGACTCTATTATAGGGTTTAATCTTCGGAGAAATAAAATTTCGAGGACTTTTGATGGTATAAGTAGGAGGCCTATGGGCCTATAAGAGAAGGTTTCTTCAGGTGGTTTTCCTGGTTTTCGTATCATTTTCACCTGAGATATTTTCCATTGTGGCGGAATGTACAACTTTAAAATGATTGCAGTGTATATTCTTGTTAGAAGCTATAAGCCTTCCTGAGGCAATTCTTTTAAGACTTTTGCAGTGATCAAGTCGTATCCCGGGGCTTTTCGGTTTTTAAATCAGCAATTATATTTTTAACTTCGCAGGTGGTAATTTGTGTAATGGGCAAGTCCATCTGGTAATCCTCATTTAGAAAGTTGTGCAGCTCATTTAAAAAAGTGCCATTGCCATGTTGTTCATTAGGTATGAACACTTTCTCCAGATGTTTTGCGAAAGTTTCAGCTTTTTCAGAATCACTTTTAGCCCATGTCTTCTGTATGGTTCGAATAGGGGGATCGTGTTGTATGGACCTGTTCGTACGCTTTATTAGTAGTAGTAGAGTAGTCGGTATGAATTAAATTATGAATTAGTAGAGAGTAGTCGGTAGCTGCAGTTGCATCTAAATTTTCCAGATCTCTATCAGTTTTTCTACTATCCTCCACACTTAAGATCTCTTTGAGTTCTTTTGTTAACTTATTTAGAATCGCCTTATCGTTTCTCATGAGTGTGGGATTATTGATCCACTCTAGCATGACTTCAGCGACTTTTACACGATGAATTTTTAAAAAATATTCGGGTCATTTGGAACCAGCCAAGCGGCAATGAGTTTCATACCGAAAAAATCGTGTGAAATGGAAAGAATTAATTCGTGAGATTCCGAAAGTTCCGCCTTCAGAAAGATAACCTTCCTCAAATTTCAGTGACAACTTTCATTCATCATTTCCTTCACTTTATCGATGCTAACTTTAGTTGAAGACGACGTTGATAGACGACCGGAGTGCGACAAATTTCCACCATATCTGGACCGTTTCTGACTGCATTGTATTCCTAATAAGGCTGATATAATCTAAACTTTCTGTAACATTTTCAGCGATTCGTGCGTGAAATTTTATTTGCAATAGAAAAATTGAGATATATTCTTTGTTCGATATTTTTTTATTCATTGCAAAAATTTCGAAGCGCGCTTGAGATGAACTGACAAAATCGAGTACTGTATAAAGGACAGTTGTGACAACCTAGTGAGAAAAATAATTTTGATAATTCTTTTGAGTGGGGTTTTCAAATTATCAATTCCCGGTATTTTTTTTTTGTTTTTTCGCGGAATTTTGTTAGGTATGAAAAGAGGATGTTTTCAACATGCCAACTTCTCTGCCTACTTGGCTCGTCTCCTATAGGAAAAGAAAATAAGCGCATAAAAACTGAACCCAGATCTGGAATTATGGGAATTTTGAATCTTTTTTAAACAACCAACAGTCTGTAGGTAGAAAAATAACCGTCACAGCTCATATAATTTGAGGAGGCCGCTCTAAAAGTCGGCGTGGTTTCACCAAAAAATATGCACAAAGCAGAGATTGGGCCGTTTGTCAACATTCCCATTAACCTCTTCTAGATGGCGTTAATTTACATACTCAAAATATGCTTAAATTTGCCTATTTTGAATAAGTAAATTAATAAATAAATAAAATAAATCAATAAGTAAATTTAAATAATTAATTTTTTTTAATACAGAATATGTTTTTAGTTTATTATTTTTATTATAAATTTTATATCTATATTTTATTATTTCTGTTGGATGAATATTCATGGTATTATTTGCATAGAAGATTCTCTGATGGTGACTTTATTCACGGTGAGTCTTACAATGTTTACTACCACAGTCAAAATTTGAAACTATTGGTCCGGCGGGGAACAATTTTCATAGTACCGCGATATTATTCATTGTTTAATAGAAAAGGAAACATTAAAAAAAAGAAGTTATTAAAATAATGTTCTTAGTTTTGCAATATATCACAAATTAGGGTTTAAAAATCGTACTATATATAAAGTATATATTTTTTCAACAGATGGCTTTAGTAATCAGTATCTCGCACTATATAATTGTGATCGACTTACGCTAGATGGCGTTGTAAAGATAATACCTTGATAATATCAGATATCACATATTAGAAATTAAAACTCTGATAATTTGTCAAGTTCTGAGTTACCAATTTTTCGGTTTCAAAAGTAATGTTGAATAAAACACACCTGAAGCTATGTTCTCGATGAAACTTTTATTTCATTATAATGTTTGGACCTTGCCATTATATACGAAATGCAATGTCATTTAAATGACCGCCTCTGGATTGGTTGCAGCAATGGATCCTTTTGAGGTAGTTTTCGACCACTTTTTCGTACATTTCGTGGGGTATTTCGGCGATAACTTGACGAATGTTGCTTTTCAAATGCTCCAACCTCTGGAAATTATCCGTATAAATACGGTCTTTGACGTAGCCTCACAGAAGAGTCTAACGGCATTGAATCACATGATCTTGATGGCCGATTGACATCGCAAAAACGTGAAATTACGCTTTCTGGAAATTTGTCATGCAATAAAGCCCAACTCGGTTGTGTTGTTTAGCTCGTGGCACCGTCTTGTTGAGACCACTTATCGTCCAGTTCATAATCTTCGATTGCAGGCCAAAAAAAGTCGGTTAGCAAACGACCATAGCGCTTTGAATTCAAATTCGGTTTATCCGCCACAATTTAACTAACAAAAACAGTATTGTCAGCAATGCGTACATTGTGATGACACACAGGCCCCTGACCATATCTGTAACGCTTCCAGTATCTTCCAATTTATTTATAATCTTGACAATTCCTTGCACAGTAGTTCGATTACAATTATCACCCCGCAATGTCCAAAAAGTGACCATATTTGAATCACCACTTTTGCAGTAAGTTTTAACTATTTTTATGCGTTCTTCGGTTGTTAAAAGATCCGTATTCGTAAATGGCAAATTTTTCACTAAATAAATAACACTTCAGAAGACAGGTATTTAACAGCTGACAGCCTTGCCAGACCGACAGTTTTGAAATCACTAAATGGATACATACATACCTATATATTATAGTTTTTTCAATAGATGGTTGCGATCTAGTTACGCTAGATGGCGTTTGAAAGATAATATCTTGTACTCGAAAAACTATTCAGACTGTTTTGTAGTTGCTTGACTGGATATTGTTTGAGGGATCACCAACAAATAGAAAATGCGCCATAAATTACATTTTTTCTTCGATAAAGGCGAAAATGCCAGCCAGATGACTGAAAATGTGAATAGTTTATAGTCCTGGTGTTGTAGCAGTTTATGGTTCTGATATTGTAATTATACGCAATTTTGGTTTCGTCATTTCTGTTAATTTTTTTGTTAAATCCGAAGCCAAAATAGGCCAATTATCGAAAATGTCGATGAAATAATGGAAATCGTCAAATTCGACCAGGAGTTAAATCTTGTCAAAAAATCATTTGACAAATCAATTTGAATCCAATTTCATTGGTTTCAAAAAGAAGCTCTATGTATGACTGCTACACGAATTAATGAAAAAAAAAACATTATGAACCGAATTTCCATCTGTGAGTCGCTTTTGAACCGTAAAAAAATTTACCATATCTGAGGCGAATATTAATTGGTGATAAAAAGTGGGTCGCTTACGACAACATCGGGTGAAAACGATCGAATGGTCGAACCGCGATGTGCCAGCACAAATGATGGCCACACCAGAATTAGAAGTCAGGAAGGTTTTGCCATGCGTTTGGTAGGATTATGAGCTGCTCCCTCTTTTAATTTGACCTTCTAAAAAAAGGTAAATAGTTGGACCTTCTGAAAAAATAAGTTGGAAGCTTTGGTCAATACGAAAGCAGTTTTGGAGCTACGTTATAAATAGTAGCAAACTATCTAGCAATGCGGTGTCCGGAACTGGCACCAATTGATTACTACTTATGAATCAACTATCCCAGTTTTCTGACAATGAGAATGAGGATTTCTATGAGAGAGACATAATTGAAATGTCTTCGAAATAGCAATAAGTTATCGAACAAAATTGTGCGTATTCGACCTAAAACGGATCATTTTAACTATGTTAAATAAATCCTTCAATTTCATGGAAAAAATAATTCTTTATACCACGCCTTATACTTTTCAGATACTTTATTCACTCCTTATAGGTAGCCCTCTGTACAAGCAAGCTGTACTGTTTCGTCTCATTCCTGATACCCTCTACTGTTGTTCGCATTGTAGTGACATCCTAAAACTATACTCTAGTTTTGAAATAAAACTCAAAGCTTTACAAATAACATTAAAACATGGACAAATTGAGTGCTAATTCATTGGGAAATTTACACGAAATATTATTTGTTTAATTCCGTGATTTAATTCTAATTTTAATACCATTTTCACTTTTTAATACAAATTCCGTGAAAATCTTAGGTTTGAAACCCAGTACGGGCAGGAACTCGAAATTGCGTAGGAGAGACGATAAGGCGCATTTCATCTCCAGCATGGCAAATTTTTGACCTAAAAAGAATAGAGATAATAGATGTAAGAATTAATAAGTAGGAGAAAAAAAGGAATTCCTAAAAAAACCGAAAAAGTCAGGTTTAAGTTTAAGATTATGTGGTATTTTTTTTTTAGAAAGAAACATCAAGAAAACAAAAGCAAACATATTTTTTATGGCTACAAAAATATTGAAACAAATAGATAAAAATAGTTCAATTGAGATCGTCTATGTCGAAATCAAAATTGTCGTATGATTTCGATTAATACGTGGTAAGCCTTACTGTGGTCCTTCAAGGGATGTTATTTAAGATGTGCCATATCTTGAAATATTTATTGGTCCGAAAATTCTCTCTTGATGTATTTCAAAGTTATTTTCAGACCGCTTGAATCATGTTTTGTGTGAGGATTTTGTTTGAATACTGTGCGGCTTAAATTCATCACCTTTATCTTTATCTTATATAGTAAACAGAAATCCGTTATTTTTCCAACAATAATAAAAATCTCCCATTATTTAAGTGCGTTCGCTTTACGCTAGATGGTGTTAGAAACATAACATTTTGTACTCAAAAATTGCTCAGATCGTTCTGTAATTGCTTGACTCAGTAATGCTTGAGAGCGCTTTAAAGAAGAAATTACGCCACATTTTATAACCTTTTTTCTATACAGACGACAAAGCAGGATAGGCGGCGGAAAATGTGAATCGTGTCTATGATCCTTATACTGCAACAGCCAGTCGCGCGGACTTTTGTGTTTGTGGATTCCTTTCCGATAATTTTGGTATCAAAAATAGGAAGCCAATTGTCGAAAAATTTCGATGAAATGTTAGAAATCGTCAGGCCCGTCCGTCATGTAAAAACTGCTTCAATTTCCCGGGCCCTAAACATTGTACATATACAAAAATCAGTTCGGAACCACTTGAATTAGACGAGCCACAAAAAGAAGATCGATGTAAGGATGCCACACGAATTAACGCAAGAAAAAAAAAAAACTTTAAAGACCGAATTTCCGTCTGCGAATGGCTGCTCAATCGCAGAAAAAAACGCATTTCTGAAGCGGATAATGACTAGTTATGAGGAGTGAAGCACTTACGATAACGTCAGTTAACAACAATTGTCGAAAAATTTCGATGAAATGCTGGAACTCGTCAAGTCCGTCCGTCATGTAAAAACTGCTTCATTTGCCCGAGCTCTAAACATTGCACAAAAGTCGATTTGGAACCACTTGAATTAGACTGGCTACAAAAAGAAGCTCGATGTAAGGATGCCATACGAATTAACGCAAGAGAAAAAAAACTTTAAAGACTGAATTTCCGTCTGCGAATGGCTGCTGAATTGCAACAAAATCAACGCATTTTTGAAGCGGATAATAACTTGTGATGAGGAGTGAAGCACTTACGATAACGTCAGTTAAGAACAGTCGTGGCCGAATTGAGGTGAGCCATCGTAGACGATGGACAAGCCAGGACTGACGGTAGGGAAGGTGTTGCTGTGTGTATGGACAGATAGACGGGGAATTATTTACTATGAGTTGCTGCCCTACGGCTAAACTCATAATTCGGTCGTGAACCGCCAGAAGGAAACGATTGCCCAGAAGTGGCCGATTTTAAGCAATATGAGAAGAATTGTGTCCAAGGCCACGCACATCGAAAGTGATTAACCGGAATCTCCAGAAGCTTGCTTGAGAGGTTCTTATGCATCTATCTTCTAGTTCAGACTTGTGGTTATCACATGTTCCTGTCTATGGCGAATGATTTTGTTGGTGAAAACTTCGCCTTAAGAGGAGCTTTTTAAAAAGCAGTTTTTTGCAGTTTTAAAAGCAGTTTCTCCTTTGAGGGGAGAATGAGAAAATTATCCTCGAAGTGGCAACAAATTATCGAACAAAACGGTGCATATTTTACCTAAATTGGAGCATTCTTGCTATGGTACATAAAGCAAAAATAATGGATTTCTTTTTTACTACACTTTGTACTTTTTGTTCTCTCTTGGTGAACTTTGAAACCAGGAAGCTGTTTGGCTGAATCTTTTTTTTTTATCACTATTTATTTGTGTCAATTTCTCCTGTGAGAAACAAAATTTTATATCTAATCTAAAATCTACTTACCTATGCAGTTTCGTGGTCCAGCACTAAAGGCCACAAAACTAAATGGATGCAGTTCCTTTTCGTTATGCAAGAAACGTGTGGGGTCGAACTTTTCCGGTTCGGGAAAACATGTCTCATTACGATGTACCATATACGACAATATACTCACGGAAGCTCCCTTGGGTACAGTCAACGAGCCCACATTTAGATCTTCCTTCACTGACCGGGTGTATACAGGAACGGGTGGATATATACGTAAAGTCTCTTTAATTATAGCTTCCAAATAGGGCATAGGCCCTTTTTCATGACCTTCCAAAGATACAGCCTCTTCGTAGGCTTGCTGTTGCACTTTCGAATGCTGCGACAACAAATAAGTGGCAAATCCTAAGGTAGAACTTGTCGTATCATGACCGGCAAACATAAACATATCGACTTCTTCGCGCACCTCTTGATCGGTTATTGGATTACCCTCCATTTGGGCAATGAGCAACATATCCAAGAATGGGAGTCTCTGTTTGCCTTCGATGTCACTGGATGTCGCAACATTTCCCTCAGTATGGATATTCTTGTCCTGTAACATTTTACGGCGCAGTTTTATGACACGATTTGTTTCGCCATGAAGCACTTTCAGAGCTGCCTCGCCTTCCCGCCCGGCTTTGGTGTATTTGAAGAAAATATTGTGCCTTTGCCAGAAGGAAAATGATTTCTTGTACAGAACTCGGCATATGCTGAAATGATCAATACGATAGGTTTAGACGTCGTAGAGTTATATTACGAGGGTATTAACAAAAGTTCGCTTAGTTAGTGTCATTTTATTTCCATACATGCTTAACGATTCAAAAATTAACATATTATTGATCCGATTTTACGACGGGCGGTCCCAAAACTAGCCGACCTGACGTATAGATGGCGCCAGTAGTTTGGAAAAAAGTTATTTTGGTGAAAAGTGGCAGCACTATAAAACATATATTTAAAGGCTTAAGGGCGCCACATTGTTTAGTATTTTTATTTGAGCCATCAAAATTAAATGAACTCAGTGAATTTGTAAACATGGAAAAAATTGATCACCGTTATGTAATTCAATATTTCCAGTTGAAAAGTCTCAGTCCAATCAATATTAAAGCCGAGCTAGATTCTACTTTAGGGGAGTCTGTTTCTTCAATTACGACTGTAAAATATTGGATAACAGAGTTTAAACGAGGCCGTACCAGCTGCCAAAACGAACACCGCTGTAGTCGACCAATTGAGGTGTCCACGTCAGACACGGTTAAGAAAATCTACAAAATGGTAGTGGATGATCGGCTGAAGATGCGCGAGCTAGCTGAAATGATAAGCATTTCAGAAAGTGCTATATATCGTATATTGGCGGAAGGTTTGAAGATGAGAAAACTGTGCGTAAGATGGGTGCCGCGTTTGCTCTCAATAGAGCAAAAACAGCGTCTTGAAGACGTTTCAGTACAGTGTTTGGCGATGTTTCACTACAATAAAGTCGAATTTTTGCGTCGATTTATAACTATAGATGAGACACGGGTCCACCACTTCAAACCTGAGACAAAGGAACAGTCAAAGCAGTGGACTGGAATGGAAGAATCGTGTCTCAAGGAGGCGAAGACGGTTCTATCTGCAGACAAGATCATGGCGTTTGTTTTTTTGGGGTGCGCATGGAATTATTTTTATGGATTATCTCCGGAATGGAAAACCATCAATGGCGAATATTATGCTAATTTATTGGCAGCGTTTAGGTGATACAATTATGGAAAGAAGGACGCATTTGGCGAAAACGAAAGTGTTGTTTCATCAAGATACTGTCCCAGTTCACACATTCACTTTTGTGATGGCCCAAATTAATTAATTAAAGTTCGAAATGCTCCATCGCACTTCCTTAGTCGCAAGATCTAGCTCTCTCGGACCATTATCTATTTCTAAACTTAAAAAGATGGCTCGTTGGCAAAACATTTGCCAACAATGGAGAAGTGGAGTCTGTGGTTGATGATTATTTTAAGGAGTTTTGACTTTTCTTACTATAAACAGGATATAGAAGCTACTAAATATCGCTGGAAAAAGTGCATTGAGCTAAAAGGAGATTATGTTGAAAAATAAAGAAATTTTTCCCCAATTTTTGTGTGTCTTCTTTGTAAGATCGGCTAGTTTTAGGACCGCCGTTGTATGATATATTATTTTAATTTCCATCAAGATTAATTGAGATTGAGGCAAGAAAACAGAAAATCGGTTATATTTCTGTTCGGGAAACCTAGAGAAAAATCTCGTATACTTCGCAGAGAATTACTTTTTCTCTGTTTTCAGAAATTTTTTAATCTAAAATGCTTTTCTTTAGATGCAAACATTTTTCTATTACATAGAAAATGTTACTGCAGTCTTCTTCAGCATTGATAAGGAATTAGCAAAAAATTATTTATTTCATCAAAAGGAACGTCTACTCGCCTGGAGCACTATGTGAACTTTCAAAAATTATAGCTTTAGAGTGGGGGATGAATACAGCTCCGCTATGAATGAAATAAATGAAGTCAACATGGGGATTAGGAGAGGAGTGTTGCTATCTAATGGACTAAAACTCAACTTTACCAGACACTGGTTGTACCTGCCTCGTTGTATGGCGGGCGATACTGGGTTATGACACAATCAGATGAGTCAGTTCGTAGAGTTTTCGAACGAAAAATGCTGCGAAAAACTATATGAACCAGACATCGTTTACGGAGAGCATTGGCGCCACAGCGACTGTGTTGACGGAGTCTTATTGTGAGAATGATCTCTGAAGCTCCAGCACGAAAAATCCTCGACAATACCCATCGAGGTGCAGAAAAGGGCGACCAAAACCCTGTTGCAAGGACTAGGTTTTTGAAATACGTTCATATAAGTTTTTCACATTTGAAGCTGAGGCTATGAATTTAATGTGGCCTTGTCACAGGACGGATGATATTCGTCCATCCTGACTTTGCAGCTTTTTCGAAATAATGCTAAAGAAGTAATGAAAAACCTATGAAAAATGTATGAATTCTAACTCTGAAGCTGTTTTGAAGTAATGCTGAAGAAGAAATGAAAATCTTATTATATGATAAACCTGTGGTAAATTAATTCTAATTCACTACAGGAAAAGTTAAAATTATTAGAATTATTTTGACATCAGTGGAAGTTCTTTAGAACAATAAAAAAATTTGTATTCAAAGAATCATTTTAAAAAATGATTGCTGACGAATGCCAAAATTTGAATAATGATCTTAGATATATAAAAAAATCATCAAACTGCGTACCTCGTTATTCATTAGAAAAAAGTTAAAATGATTAGAATTATGTTGACATCAGTGGAAGTTTTTTAGAACCATGAACAAATTCGTATTCAAAGAATCATTTTCAAATCAAAAATGATTGTTGACGAATGCCAAAATGTCAATAATGATTTCAGATATATGAATATATCATCAAAATTCGTACCTCGTACCAGTTTTAACTGAAACTTATAAAGAGGCAAGTCTGCGTTTAGCTGTATACTTGACAAGTGCAAGAATAGAGGATCAGTGACCACAGAAAATGATGGACATCATTGTGAAGAATATATTTACAAGCACGATTCCGCAACCAAACAACAATCCATAGTTTGAAGTCCAAAAAATGTAAACCCACCCCTCAAAGTAAATTGATATAAGGGTGCAAAGTGTGCAAAGACAGCTGTAATGCCAGTTTTTTTCATCACAGCGATAGTTGCAACTGTCTTACCTTTCGAAACTGTGGAGCAACATTTTTATCAATACTTGCAACATGTTGCCCCCAATGCAATTGCTATATTTTGATGCTCTTGTAGATAATGAAAAGGAGTTTAAAAGTACACAAACGGCCGTGAAGAAAACTTCAAGCCAAGAAAGAATTTTCCATTTAGTGGTTTCAAAACCGCCAGTCTGGCAAGGCTGTCAGCTGTTAAATACCTATCATCTAAAGTATTATTTATTTAACGAAAGTTTTGACATTTACTAATATGGATGGTTTGACAACCGAAGAACGCGTAAAAATGGTTAAAACTTATTACAAAAGTAGTGATTCAAATGTAGGCACTTTTCGTACATTACGCGGTGATAATTGCCGTCATAATCGACCTATTGTGCACGGAATTAGCAAGATTATAAAGAAATTTGAAGAGACTACAGGTGTTACAAATGTTGTGAAACCTGTGCATCATCGCAAAGTTCGCCCTGCCGAAAATATCGCTTCTGTTGGTGAAAGTGTGGCGAATAATCCGAATTTGTCGATTACACGGCGTTCTCAGCTATTGGGTCAATCTTACGGCTCATTATGGTGTATTTTGCATTTGAATTTGCACCTTCATCCATGTAAAGTCCAGCTCACGCAACTATTAAAGCCAGCTGACCATTTACAATGTTGTAGATATTCTGATTGGATGCTACAGCAACAGACTTTCAATGCCGATTTTTCGAACAAAAGTTTCTTCAACGATGAAGCTTATTTCTCACTCGGTGGTTACGTCAACAAACAAAATTGTCGCATAGGGGGCTCGAAGAACCCAGAAGTGATTGTGGAAATGCCATTGCATCCGGAAAATTGACTGTTTGGTGCGCGCTATGGTGTGGAGATGTCATTGGGCCGCATTTTTTTCAGAGCTCTATGGCCGTGTGATAACCGACTTTTTGGCCTGCAATTGAAGATTATAAACTAGAGGATATGTGGTTTCAACAAGATTGTGCCACGAGCAACACAACATGACCGATTTATTTTAGACTCATTAGAGTGCTCCTCTCCACGGAAATCTTTAGTAAAAGTTGAGAAGTTTCAAAAAGCAAAATTTTTACGTTTTGGCGACATCAATTGACAGCCAAGATCATGCGATTTGGCGCCGTTAATCCCTTTTGTGTGGGGCTTCGTAAAAGGCCGTGTTTACACGGATAATTCCCGAACGTTGGAGAATTTTGAAAACCAACATTCGCCGAATTATCGTCGAGATAATGCCGAAATGTGCGGAAAAGTGTCCGAAAATTACCTCAAAAGCATCCACTGCAGCCAGCATGATCATTTAAATTATATTATACTTCGTACATAATGGAAAGATCCAAGCATTATAAGGAAATAAAGATTTCATCGAAATTATAGCTTTATGTGTGTTTTGTTTCAATTTATTTTTGAAACCGAAAAATTGATAACCCGGTATTTGTTTAGGAAGACTAAATATTTTAATTGGAATATAGCCTTCTGGGCAATGGAAATGGAAATGGAAGAAGTATAATAGACATCTATTTTATACCACTAAACATATGGTCTAAAGTAGCATGAGCACCAAGATTTTCTAAAAAACAATTTTTCCTGAATTTGAAATATTAATTATTAAACAGTAATATTATTATGGCATTAATATTATTATGAGAAACATTAATATTCTTATAATTATTAAACATTAATACACTACTCACGTGTCTACCGCTTTCACATATTCCGATTCACTTTGCAGCTGCGCATTCTTCTTTATGCCCATCGCTGTCTCACAGATGACATCCAAGGCAAACAGGGTGAGATAGGGATAAACATCGAATGCCTCTCCATTCGTCTTCTCTTCAAGTTTACGCACCAATATTTTGCAATTCTCTTCGATTGGCTCCTTAAATTTGCTTAATATTTGAAAGTGGAAGGCAGGCGTTAGCATTTTACGCCGCGCATGCCACGACTCACCACCTGCCATAAAGAGACCATCACCCAACCAGGGTTTGACGATCTTATAGGTATTTGATTTGTGGATTAAGACGTTACTGCTCAATATTTGTTTGATATCTTCGGGATCGGTGAAGAGGACAGATAAATCTTTGCCAAACCAAATACGAAATGTCGGACCATATCTCTGGCGTAATTCTACGAACCAGGCGATAATTTCTGGAAATATAATTATGAAAGAAATTAATGGTTTATGTGGATTATGGTATGACATATATGCAATTTGCAAAGAATCGTTCGAACCACTGTGCACAAAGAAAGTTTTTCTGCATTAAAGCTAGATATTACGTTGTTTTACGAGAAAGAAACTGAACGAGACATAATTTCTCTCTGCTAAAATTTA